>CM030853.1:13588056-13593056 GCA_018105865.1 Metaphire vulgaris
TAAACAGAACGAGTCAACAGCTGCGCGGAATCTCATTGCCTCGGCACCTCTGCTTAAGCAACGTCACCGCTTAATGTTCTCTTATTAAACTGACGCCTACATATTACTATATGCTTAGAATACGCTCTCTATCTCTCTCTCTCTCTCTCTCTCTCTCTCTCTCTCTCTCTCTCTCTCTCTGTCCTGCACCTAATTGCCTTTTCAAAAGGATTTTAGTTTTCCAAGAAGAGTAAAACACAATATATACTGTACAGTGCTTATATTGCATTGATCTTAGCGTATCTTTTTTATCATCTATCCATCCATCCACCCATCCGTCCATCCATCGTACATCCATCTGTCCATCCATCCATCACGTACATCTATAGATCCAGAGGAATAGTCTCTCATCGCTCATAGACAAAGGCTCTTTGCTGGAGAAGGCTCTCACTTGGACCGCGCTCCCATCCATCCATCCATCCATCCTCTATCTATCTATCTATCCATGCATCCATCCATCCATCTATATATCTATCCATCTACCTATCTATCTCTCGATCTCACCTGTAGTAAATTTATAATCCTTTTATAGTAGAAGCCACTCTATGTCTGGTTAAGTCCTCTCGCTCCCTCCACTGGCCTTCCACTTAAGTGACGTGCGCCTGGGATAAAAAAGAACCGACGACAACGACGACCCGCTTCGTTGTCGAAGGCGCCTGGGAAAAGCAACTCGTGTGTCTCGACAGCACTGACGTGGCGATGGGCGTCCGTTCGACGATCGTAGATAAACGACTTCTCTTATCTTCTTCACTTCTTATCTACTCCCCCCTCTCCTCCAGCAGTGACTCATTTCTCGTCCGACCTACTCACTTACTTACTTACCTACGTACTTACTTACTTACTGAAGGAAATTCTTCAATTGAATCGCTATTCGTTCTTTGTTCTTGTTCTTTGCGTCCTCCAATTTTTGTCCGAATTTTGTCAAACATCACATTAGAGGAGTGCACGGTAATGGCTACCGCGGTTTTACCGCGGTAATCCGCGGATTTACCGCGGTAGCGGGATTGAAATCTGTAATTTTGCCGAAATATTAATGGGGACGGAAAAGTTATGACGGTAGTACCGCGGTAGCGGGATCCAGGCTGACGGTATTACCGCGGATGCGGTTTCAAAAATGCCGTAAATACCGCGGGAATGGGGACGATTAATCTCGCAATTCAATAATCATGCGTTCGGCCGATTTTAGCATAGTTACTAACCATATAGGCCTACGCCTTTCAGTTTCGAATTAAAAGGCCTTTAAATTGAACTGTTAGGCCAGGCAAGATTGGTTTTGAATCTTTTGATCACTCGACACCATTGTTAGTTCGCAGTTGGTAGAGACCATAAAGCCATTTGAGAACTTGAGGGTAATTGATAAACACACCAGGGAGAATCATCAGAGCCGGTTTCAGCTTGTTGGGGGGAGCCTATAGATGTACAGGACAACAAAAGATAATATAATTGAGAGGTGGGGCGGATTGCAGAGCACATTGCACAGCTTTGTAATTTGAACGCCCAGTGCCCACTGCCAATTGCCCAGTCTCTCCTGTGCCCACCAACCACCATCACTATTTACCTTAGTGCCCCTGACTCAATCACCATCGATTCGGAGGTGGATTAAAAAACTCCACTTAGCTTAGGCCTACTATATAAATTAAACATTTTATAAAGTTACAGAAAAATGGACAAGAAAGAGAGCCAATTCATTTTTCAACGTGTTGCTCACTGCTGGCAGAATGGCATTGGTAGTAAAACCGGGAATGTCCCTTATATTTTGGTTAGTTTCCGGTATACACGTTGAAAAAATGAATTGGCTGACGCTATGGTTATGATGATGTGCGCTAAAGATATCAGGTTAGTAATAGTGTCCCATTTTCATATATGATTATTGTATAGTTTAGAAGAAACTTTTGAAAAACTTTTTGAAAAGCTACTTCTCGTGTTGGGTACTAACAGGGCGCGATTTGTAGGGGGAAGGGGGATTCCTCCCCACTGCCAAACTCCATCCCCCTACTGCTGCATCTCCCCACAACTACATCCCCCCACTGCTACATTTCCCCAACAACTACGCCCCCAAGCTCGACAAATCCCCTCCTCCCACTGCACCAGGTCATAAAATCGCACACTGGGTACTAATAAATGAATAGTTGATATAAAACACCGCGGACGGGGACGGAGACCAAAATGCGGGTACGGGGACGGGGATGGGTTCCGAAATGCGGGGACGGGAATGGGGATGGGGACAGAGATTAGGGGATGGGGTGGGGATGGATTTTAAGTCAATGGGGACGGGGTGGGGATGGAGAAAAGCTTTGCGGGGACGGGAGGGGATGGGGACAACAGTCAGTCCCCGTGCACACCTCTACATCACATCACTAAGGCGGAAAACTCACCCAGACGTTCTTAACCCCTTAACTGGGGATCCCGGATATATCCGTCCATTTTACATTGAGTTACAGCTAAATACACGTTTAAGGGGTTAAAAACTTAGTATATGATTTAAAGTGGCTTAGAAGGCATTACTGCCTGTGTGAAAGCCACTACGGGCACTGACTGGGATTGAACCCGCTCCGTCAGCCTGACGCTCCAGCACGTAACCCACTCTGCCATCTTCCGCCCCTTGTGAGATTCTGATCATTCTGATCATCGTGTGACCCTCCAAAGGGCTGTCTACCCCTCCACCCCTTCCAATCTCTGGATGGAACTTCTCATTTCACCTAACACCCCATTTCGTGTGAGAGAAAAATGCCCCATTTACAAATTTGAAACCGATATTCATTGTGGCCCTCCCAAGTTTTGAATTCGCATGGCAGTTTCTCAATTTAAAATCAAGGGCGTGCCTGGGTTATTTGGCTCCATTGGCAGGGCGGGTCAGAGATTCAAGTTATCAGGTTAACAAATTTTGAGTAAGCAAATCGTAACATTTTATAGACACAATGTTTTAACTACAGATGCACTTTTCTTGCTTTTACTGATGCGAACTGGTCTATGATCACGTGCTCAAAGTCAGATTTCTCAGTTTCTTCTCCATCTGCGCTGAGTAGAGAGCTTGACAGGGTTACTTCTAGGATTATCAATTTGGGGGGAGGGGTGTCGGTAAATTCTAGGGGTCTCCTGCCAAAAAAGTCTGACAAGCAAAAAAAGATCAGGTCATAACTTAGCCTCCTAAACCACTTAAAATCACATTATTATTAACTGCGATTGGGGCGGTATTAGGGGTGTCGGTCTCAAATTGGGGGTGTTGGGGTGTTAGGGGGTGCAAAAATATCCCTGGAGCTAGATTACAGAGTTTTTGGCGCCCCCTTCAGGTGGCGCCCCCGTGGCACCTGCCACTACCTGCCCTACCCTAGATACGTCACTGTGTAAATCTTACGTTTTATGACGTCATTATATACCTAGCAACCAGTTTCTAGGTTCGACGGACTCGATTAGAAGTATTTGAGCACTCGAGATGGCTCCACACTAGATGAGCAAGTGCCAACGGGAGCATGTCTCGCCTCAGCACTCAACTCGATGGACTCAATGGTGTACTCGTAGATGTCTTGTTTGCGCAGCGATTTGAAATTTCAATTGCATTACACGTTTTGCCTTAGAAATACCCTTCTACAGTTTATTAGTCTCGTTACGACCAGTCTCCAATCTCAGACTCGGTTGTTTGTTTTCCTTGACATATGTTTGCATCATGAAGAAGGCAAACTACCACTAAAGAGAGAGAGAGAGAGAGAGAGAGAGAGAGAAGAGAGAGAGAGACAGACAGACAGACAGATAGACAGACACACAGATAGACAGACAGACAGATAGACAGACAGAGACAGAGACAGGCAGACAGACAGAGACAGAGACAGATAGAGACAGATGGAGACAGAGACTAGAGAGAAAAGAGAGAGAGAGAGGGAGAGAGAGACAGTGGGTTAGAAAATAATTATATCTCAAATCCAGAATCGATTTTGAAAAATTTTCTCGAATGATATAGCGCTAGAATTGCCAAAATGGCACTGCTGCAATATGGAATCATCCTAATGTTACTATCTTCGTGTGCTAATTTATATATTTCAATGATTGAATTTTAAATCTGTAGCGGCGTCGGCAGAGAGACTGCCCTGTGGTCGCCAAAACACTGCAACATCCTCGCATTCTTCTTAGCTAAATATTATAAGATATATTTGAGAGAATTTAAATGGCCTCATATATTTCGAAAAAGTTCGCAACTTACCGTTGTGAATTCCCAGTTGCGGAGAAAGAGAAATAAAGTTTCTTCTCCGTTTTCGAGACAGTTATCTTGCGTTTGTCAACAACAGAAATGGAATTATTTTCAGCAAACGTCCTGAAGATTTCTCAGTTTCTAAAGAGAGCAAGAGAGCGGGGAGAGGGAGGGAAGAGGGAGTTGAGAGGGGGAAATGTAACTCATTTTGTCGAATGAAAGGCGTTCGTTCTATTCGCCTCGAAATACGACAAATGTCGATTGTCCTGTAGAGGCGTTTAATGTTCTCGTTTCGTGTTCTTGCTGCGGGGACCACAGCGCTGTGAAACAATGCAAGGCGTTCTCTCTCTCTCTCTTTCTCTCTTTCTCTCTTTCTCTCTCTTGAAGCGAAGACCTTTCTCGAGTCTCGAATATCTCGAACTCAAACACTCCATAGATCTACTTTATCTATTCGTCTCTCTCTCTCTCTCCCCCGGATATCTGTCTGTCACTATCTGTTCTCGCACCTATCTCTGCCTCTCTGTCTCTCTGTCTCTCTGTCTCTGTCTGTCTCTGTCTTTCTATGTCTTTATCTGTCTCTCTCTGTCTCTCTGTCTCTCTGTCTCTCTGTCTCTCTGTCTCTGTATTTCTATGTCTTTATCTGTTTCTCTCTGTCTCTGTCTGTCTTTCTGTATCTCCCTCGCTCCAACTCTCTCTCCTTCTATCTGTCTGTATCTGTCTCAGTATCTGTCTCAGTTTCTGTCTCTCTGTCTCTCTGTCTCTGACTATCTATCTATCT
>CM030853.1:13595556-13625556 GCA_018105865.1 Metaphire vulgaris
TAGCAGTAGTGGGCCCAGTAGTAGCAGTAGTAGTAGTAGTAGTAGTAGTAGTAGTAGTAGTAGTAGTAGTAGTAGTAGTAGTAGTTGTTGTTGTTGTTGTTGTTGTTGTTGTTGTTGTTGTTGTTGTATCTGAATCACACTTAGCAAACCTCATTTAAGTGAGGACACAGCAGCTATAGGCTGGGAGCAATTTTTGAACGGGACCATATGGTCAATACTATAGGGACAAGTATTTTGGGGCTTCTTGTTGTGAGTGTAAACAATGGATCCCACGGGACGACCAAGGTTCCCAATGCTAAATATAACGGTTTCTAAAGGGTCAAAGGGTCAATGTAGGCGCCTGAAATCGTGGACTTGTCCGACAGTCCAGCCTGTTATATCTTATATGTTGGTTTAACGTATAAATCTGTTGCTTACTTATTTACTTTGTGAGTTACCTGTTGCCGCTATAGGTGTGTCGGTCAATTGCATAGAGTTTTCCGTTTGATGTTTCTTCTTTTCGGTGGTTTGAACTTTAAGGTCTTAGTCCATCTTCTGCTGTTTTTCGCGACAAGGACCGCCTCCCTCTACAAGTCGAAGGGCATGTCCCCGTGGGACCGAGGAACAGCGAAGGTCCCCGAGGGACGAGAAGGGGATAGGGTTGCCAGAAGTCCGGTTTCTAACGGAACTGTCCGGTATTTTGCCTATTTGTCCGGTGTAAAAATTAGAGACAATACTTGACATGCATGTGTCCGGTATTTTCTTGCTAGCTACCAAAATGCAGCAAGCAAGTCACTCCCAGCCTAATACAATGCAACACTTGGGCTATAATTCTCCTATAAATAATAGCATATGTTTGGGAAAACCCAACTCCTCAATGTGTATTGTTAAGCATTCCAATTCAGGGTTTTCCAAACATTTTGGAATCGCGGCTCACTTCAGAGACGCTAATCATAACATGTAGGCCCTAATATTTTTTAAAATACATCGCGCCATCTGGCGAACGTTAGTTGAGAAGAATCTTCTGAGTTTTGAATAAATGGCAAAACAAAAGCTCGGATTCAATTCGAATGAAAATAACGCAAATATTTTGGGCAAAATTATTCATATTTTTGCGAAATATGGCAAAAGAAGAGAAATAGATATTGAAATTTCTTGAAAATTATCTTTTTAAAATATCGCTGGAACATACCTTTATTAGGCGTCTTAGAAACCCTATGAGTATGACAAATTCGCTTAACCGCTAGGCTTATGAGAAAGAATTATGGAGATTCCCTATTGTTATTGGAGTTTCAGAGCAAAATGGTCGGAATACGCTTTCTTGCGTTATTGCGAAAAAAGGTTAATTTAAAAAATACAATAGGGCCTCTTAGGCCAGAGATGTCCATTGAACATCTCTGCCTGCAATCCTCAGAGATTGCGACTCCCTCCCCTCCATCTCCCACTCTCCCTCTGTATACCAATGCAATCAGCAGTCGCACCTCGGCGCTTGTCTCTTAACAACAGCATCTGCATCATTTTGCAGTAAAACTGCAAATACAGTAGAGCTTCGTTATAACGTATTTAGCGGGTCTGTAAAATCTAGTATACCTTTTTTGTATCCGAGGTTCGTTCGTTATATCGAATACCATCCAATTCGGAAGCGCGCCACACGGGACCGTACATTGCGGTATGCGTTTATAGTCGAGTGTACGTTATAACCGAGTCCGTTATAACGAAGTTCTACTGTTTGCAGATATTTTCAGCGGGCAGTTAGGCTTGTATCAATCGGCAGGCGCTAATCAAGTATACCAAGCGAACCATTGCCATAGACTTTATTAATCACTAGAAGGAGTCTGCTGGAAGTGAAAGTGAACCCGATGTTCTGCTCCTTTCAGCGATTACCACTGAACATTTCCATAGCAACCACTGCATTATTTCTATTATTCCTATTAAGAAACGCTCCGCAGTTTCATGCAGCGGTTGCCATGGAGACGAGAATAGAGTCGCCATTGAAATGGACACGACTGTCTCTAACTTATCGCATTCGTCTCTACGCCATAGAGGGACTCCTCCTTCTGGTGAAAGTTGAATTCTATGCTTTTAGCGTCATTGCTCGAAACGTGAAAAGGTCTCGACGGAAGGAAATAACTCTTGATTTTGAGTATTTGAACTGCCCCATACGTTCACGAAATACCAATTTTAAGGTTGCACAGCGCTCTTCAAATAAATCGGTCACAGATCTGCACGTCACATTCTGTCTAAGCGTACATCGGTGAGACAGCCCATAGCCATGCATAAATAGCAGCCAGCCGGCATGCCCGCAGTGACAGGCGGACAGCAGTTTTATGGGCCCCAATATAATAATAATTATGGGAATCGTACTTCGCACCAAAAAGCACAGCCATTTAAAGCAATATCCTGAACAGCGTTGCGTTGGCCTATCATCGTAATTTCTCTTTGACGATATTAGCCCAGGTGCCGTTTGTGTATTCTATGTGTCTGTTGAACAACTATCAACGTGGCATTTATTAGCACTACATTGTCCGGAGAATGTAATATGGATATGCTAATTCGCTGACGCTAATATAAGTAAGTAAGTAAGTAAAACGAAATAGTAAAACGAAATTTCTATAGCGCCGCCCCGAAAGCTTGGCGCAGTACACCAGCGTATTCACGAGCGCTCAACCCCCTGGGTGAAATCCATAGTCCGTAGTCCATAGTCCGTAGTCCATAGTCCGTAGTCCATAGTCCGTAGTCCATAGTCCGTAGTCCATAGTCCGTAGTCCGTGGTGGTCAAGGTTGTAGATCCAGGTAGGCAGTCGCAGCAAAGTATTTCTATGGTGAAGATATATCTTCATTTCCATTATGCCGCCCCGAAATGGTGGTCCGTAAAGTACGTCACCCTCGAGGGGAAAGGGTGACGGTTTGGGACAGAGGGATGGGGAAAGAGCCACCGTGACGTCACGCTTTCAGTATAAATAAAACATTAAATAGGCATAAATATCTGAGAGCAAATATAGTAGAAGCGCCTGAGAGATGAAGTTTTTTTTTGCTCATCAACACTTTCTTGCCCGAGTTACATAAAATCTTAGGTCTCAATTATATTCGTTATCATTGAAGAAGCAAGACGCAGAGAGGAATGGAAACAATGGAGCCCTGAACCTGTCCCAGGACAGAGAACATGATGATGATGATGATGATGATGATGATGATGATGATGATGATGATGATGATGATGATGATGATGATGATCATCATGATCATCATCATCATCATCATCATCATCATCATTATCATTGTGTGTTGGAAGTTCGATATATGTTTTGCTGCTGAAATTCGAACGAGAATCTCGAATAGGCCTATATTAAATAGAAAACCTGCGTGACGTAATTTATGGACGACGCTTTTAAGTCAGGGGTCCAAGTTTTGTGACAGGTTATGAGAATTGAGTCAAAAACTGTGAAAAATTTAGCGTGACGTGCTTTATGGACGGCCCCCAAGATATTTTCACATCGCGAAAATGACGTACTTTCTATAGTAATTGTTTCAGTGTCTTTGACTGGAATCTTGTTCTGGTAGATCTGATTCGTCTTAATCAGAGAAATACGATAGGAAAGAGTTTGACATTTGAAATCCATCATATGTACAGTAAAGCTTCGTTATAGCAACTTTGATTACTGCGACAGCTTGCTTATGGCGGCACACCATGGAATGTCCCGATGTTTTACACAGTAATGCATGCGTTTGCGATTTAAACTGCATTTGCATATATAACTACGACCTAAATTTCTAAATAAAGGTGTCGTTTCGTTGAATCTTTTGGATCGCAAAAGTTTAAAACACTGGCATAATATTTACACGCAAGGCTTTCGTAAAGTTCAGTAAAAAAACAATAAAATAAAAGAATAAAATTCAGAGATAGATTGTTTCAAGTGTTAGGTAACAAACGTGTAATAATAATAATAATAATAATAATAATAATAATAATAATAATAATAATAATAATAATAATAATAATAATAATAATAATAATAATAATAATAATAATAAGGAGTCAGAATATTAGCAAACCCAAAACTTTTGAGCGAAGATCGACTGATATGTTTTGCTAATGTTGGCGCTATAGAAGTTATTTGTATCTCTCACTATCTTCTTTAAAGATATGATTCAAGATATGATATATTATAATTTGGGGCTTTTTCAACCGGAACATGTCACCCACAATGCATTAAACTGCCCTTCTCCTTTCCCGTGCGCTGTGTTTTGCTCGTACATTTACATTTAGATCGATTTACATTTTGACTTTACGACGTCGTCTCAAATTGTGTTATGCCACAATAGAAGCTAGGCTGTAATAGTTCTTTGGTTGTTCGGTAGGTGAGGTTGGGTGGGTGGGGCAGTGTGCAACCGAACGTCATCGTTCCGTTCATCACGTGACACGGAATGAGTAACCGCGCGAGTTCAAAGGTCATTGGTTGGATGGAGTGTAGTTCTGGAATGTTGCTCTGATTAGAAATTTCCATTCACAGCTGAGCATTCTCGAAAGCCATCAACGATTTCAGAATAATCTCATCCTGAAAAATCAAACACAATAATAATATAATATAATATTAAAATATAATAATAATAATAATATTATTAATATTATTATTAGTTAGTAGTAGTAGTAGTAGTAGTAGTAGTAGTAGTAGTAGTAATAAGTAGTAGTAGTAGTAGTAGTAGTAGTAGTAGTAGTAGTAGTAGTAGTAGTAGTAGTAATAATAGTAGTAGTAGTAGTAGTAGTAGTAGTAGTAGTAAAAATAATAGTAATAGTAGTAATAGTAGTAGTAATAATAATAATAGTAATAATTGTAACAGTAAAAATTAAAATAAATCTTATTAATAAGAATAAGAATAATAATAGGAGTAAAAACTAATAATCACTAGTCCACCGCACTTGGACCCAATCCCTTCCTTAAGTGCGAGTGAATCTTGTTATATTAACTTCTCTTATTATATTTGAACATGAAGAAATTCCATCAATGATTGTTAGTTTAAGACCAAATGTGTCCATAAAAAATACGTTGGTTGGAAAATGTCGTTCGATTTCAAAAAACACTTTCGCTTCCGGCAACCAATGCAATTAAGCCTCAGCTACTAAATTACTATTATTATTATTATTATTATTATTATTAACTATTGCATTGAGCAGAACATCTTCGTTCCTCGTTAACTGATCAGTGATGCAATGCCACAGAGCCAAATAAATAATCAAACTGATGTTTTCTGTGGAGAAGATTAAATTGTTCTTTGACTTTAGTGTAAAATGAAATTTTGGCACACGCCTCCCACACACACGTCACAAAAGTCAGACAAAATGACATCACAATGCATGACCATCTTGTCGTCTTTCCAAAGCAAAATTAATTTCGCTATAAATATAGTTGCTATTGCATTGACCATTTTTAAACCCCATGTTAACTTTTTCTTTTCGACCTAAGACCCTTGCTCCTCTGATCGACTGACCTTTTGACACACATCGATGAATTCTTCCACTGTTATCACTCCATTTCCATCTTTATTCAAACGCTGTTTAACATCAACAAAAGCCATCATTTCACATTAGAATCTAATAATAAGCCACACGAGAAAATGCGTTTGTTATTTCCATTGAAAAATTGCGTTGGTTGGAAAATGTTTCTCAAAAGCAATCGATTTCAATTTATCCAAGAACACTTTCGGGATCCGAAAGAAAGATTCGACAATTTGAAATAAACTCTCGAAAGGCAAAATGATTGAAGAACTAATCAGAATCAGTTATTTAAATTGAACTTGATTTAACCAAGAGGCACTTTTACCGCTAGATGCCTTTTAAAATTTGCGATTCTGTTGTCGCATTAAAACACCTTAACTAGACATCGTCCCTGATTTACAAATATCTGATTAACAAATTGTATAAAGGTAACTTTAACATGCATTGATGAATGGTTAAGCACTTGAATGTACGCAAAATGCGAAGACAAAAGTCTGCGTATTATAATAAATAAAGGAAATCACTTGTACATGGTTGTGTCAATAGACTAATTCTCTACCCTCTAGAACAGGGTCTCGCATAGGCCTACATTTTGGAACCGCGGCCCACTCCAGCGGTTTTGTAAAGGTCCGCGACCCTAATCATAGCATGTAATATAAAAACGTCCATTATGGCCATCTGGCGAACGTCAGTTGAAAAGAATCTTTTGAGTTTGAATAAATGGAAAGAAAAAAGCTCTGATTCAATTTGAATGAAGATATGGCGAATATATTAGGCAGGATTGTGTATGTTTTTTTTTCCAAATAAAACAAAACGAGAGAAATAGGTTTTGAAATTTCTTGAAAATCATCTTTTTTAAAATGTTGCCATGAACACACCTTTGTTACGAGTCTTAGAAATCCTATAAGTAAGCCAAAATCGCTTAACCGCTGGGTTGGAAATACAATTACCCGTGGAGATTCCCTATTGTCAGTGGAGTTTCACAGCAAAATGGTGGGAATACGCTTTCTTTGCATTATTGCGAAATAAGGTTAATTTTTAAAAGTACTAAATGCCAGGGTTTTCCTAACGTTTTGGAACTGAGCGACTCACTTCAGCGGATTTGTGACATGCCGCGACCCTGCAAACTTATTGTCAACTAAAATTGGATAAAATACCAATCATTTTAATATAAGCCGTGTATGGAGGATTCCAGGAATATAAACTTCTTTAAGCCTACTTGCAACTTTCAAGGCTTGTGACATTGTGGTATTGGTTAGAAAATGGCACGTTTGAATCTAATTTCGCGCTACCCTGCGACCCATTCAAATGAGCCCTGCGATCCACTTTTGGGTCGCGACACACAGTTTGGGAAACACTGTAATTATAAAAGGGCAGCATTGTTACAGGATAAGAGACCGAAAATATGCATACTTTACTTTTATTTTGCAACAAATCGACTAATTTTCATAATTCAAAATTTTTCTTCAAATCAAGCTCCTCTTTAGCATTCAGCTATACGAAAGACAGCTGCTTTATTATTATTATTATTATTATTATTATTATTATTATTATTATTATTATTATTATTATTATTATTGCGCTGCTGCTGCTGTTGTTGTTGTTGTTGTTGTCGAGACAATTGTTAATAACCAATGTGTCTGCGCGTGTGTGTGTGTGAGAGAGAGAGTGAGAGAGAGAGAGAGAGAGAGAAGGAGGGAGGACGGGAGAGAGAGAGAGAAAGAGAGAGAAGAGAAAGAGAGAGAGAGGGAGGGAGGGAGAGAAAGATAGGGAAAGAGAAAGAGAGAGATAAATACATGGTGAGAGAGCGAAAGAGAGAAGGAGAGAGAAAGAGAGCGAGAGAGAAAGAGAGCGAGAGTGAAAGAGAGAGGGAGAGAGAGAGATGAAAAGAGGGAGAGCGAGGAAGAGAGGGAGAGAGAGGGAGAGAAGAAGAAAGTGGGAGAGCGCGATACAACTGTAGATATAATTTAGAAATAAATAAAATATCGCTGATGCAGGACTCGGCTCCAGTCGACGTTCGAATTTCTTGGGCGTCAATTCCTCTGAAAAATTTAAATTTTTCCTTCGACCCTCCTACCTCGAATACTCTTTCGACGTGTTCCTTGGCCGAATCTTCTCGTATGCACGGCTCGGTGGAGCGACCCATTAGAGCATAGATCGCTGTAACGACCTCCGTCAGGTCGGTTTTCGTGACCAGCCCGTCCCCGTTGGTGTCGTAAAGGGTGAAAGCCCAGCGGAGTTTATCCTCGAGGTTCCCTCTCAACAGAAGGGACAATCCCGTCACGAACTCCTAAACAGCCAACGACATCTGCCTTCAGATGCATGGCCCGACCTCAATTTTTATCACCTAAATTCCTAAAACGTTACTTGCGCCACCTGGCGAATGCGATGAAAGCTCTGCAAACTTCATCGTTAAAACCAAAATGAACCTCAAAGTTCAAAGTTCAAAAGTTCAAAGACTTCGAGGGCTTCAATTGAGCCATCACTAAAGCTATCGGGCATGATTGCACTAAATCTGTTGTTTAAAATTTACACTGGTTGTCTGTATAACATAGAATCATATTCAAGACTGACCTCCTAGCTTTAAAAAAACTGGAGACTGGCTAACTTCTGTAGAGAGACCAATGCTAAACAACCCAAACCAATCTTATTCACCAATGTTTTGTTATTTTCGTTGTCAACTCTACAGACTTAAAACGCATCTCTTTCAATTAGCATTTCCTCCTTATAGTCTGTCTTGCTGTTTCCCTCTGACTGATCTCTGGAATGACCTGGTCTTTTGCGGATGGATTTGAAGTACCATCGATTGATACCCTTAGATATAAGAGCTGGTGCTATAGAAGTGATTGCTTATTATTAATTATTACATAGAACTAGCACTGAACTTGGTAAGGGAGCTTTTTTCTATTCCAGGTCAGAAATTCTGAAACTCTCTTCTTCTGTCTGTTAGGTCTTCCAGAGAACTGATTCAACTGAAACTCCGGTTGTACCTCCCCCCCCATTCTCTATTTTGCTGATTCCAACTGTGGCTGATCTCTGGAATGACGGGATCTTTTGCTAATGAATTTGGAGTAACATCGATTGAACGTCGAAATCGCTACATTGACTCTATAACTTAACGAGTTACCTTACAGTATATGGCCATTCTAAGACCATATATGGTTATTGTAAAACAAGCTGGTTCCAGGTATAATGGGTGTACGCCATGTGGTTCCAATTTAGTTCATTCCGGTGATTAACTACGCAATTTCGTGTGAGCTTGCAGGCACGGCTGTCTGTCCGCTTATGTCCGCTTACGTCCTCTTTTCTGAATTTTATGAAATGCTTGGGAGTTAAGACCATCGCTAAGCTTGCACATCTGCGGATATATATCTCCTACCTCGAAACTGAGAGTTCCGCTGTGGTCCTGATCAAACGCGGTGAACACGTAATGAGCATAGGCGCTGGACTCTATAAATGCAAAACACCCGAAAATAGCACTGGCAACATCTTACAATACATTCTAACGGACCATTTTACTGTAGATAATAATTTTTATGCATGGGCGTCCGGAGGGGGGTGCAAGAGGGTGCAATTGCATCCCCCCCGAAAAAATTTCTGCGGACGCCCATGTTTTTATGTAATTTCAATCAGTTGCAGTCAATGTTTCTTGCCTATAAAAAAAAAGTCGAATACAGTAGAACTTCGCTATAATGGATCAGGTTATAACGAATACTCGGTTATAACGTACCGTGTGATGGGTACGCCATAATGAAGTTCTACTGTAGTAATTCGATGATTTTTTTTGTCTGCTGCCTCGGTGGCTCTCTCGGTAGAGCGCTCGCTCTGAAACCGGGAGATGTTCCATCGGCCCGAGTTCAAGCCCCTGGCGGTCAGAGATTTCCTTTCTCATGCAGTCACATGTCAGTCGGCACGGAGTGGAAATTAAAATGGTCTGCGCGATGTACCAAGTTTCGCTTTGCTCTGATCAGAGATGTCCACGGGTCCATCTTTTAGAACCCAATCCAGCCCCATCCATCGAATCTCTAACCCAATCCCACCCAACCTAGCCATGCCAGTAATAGGGTTATTTTACCCAACCCACCGTAATACATTACAACATGCATGACCTATTATCTGACCCAACAATATGGGAAAGTCTGACCCAACCCAAACCCAACCCGACCTATTGGTTAACTCAACCCGTGGACATCTCTGGCTCTGATATGCTATCGAGTATCGGCGATAGACAGCGAAGCTATAGTGGCAGTCTGCCAAGACGGGTCGCTATAATAAATACCTGACAAAACAGCTACACACAATTATCAAAATGCATACAACAACCGTTTTGTCACAGGAACACAAGACAGAAAGGGATTAAGTATGAGAAAAGCGCTGGAGGAAAAGGTAATTTACGGGAATTAAGCCTTTTAGAGCGCTATAGAAATTAGAAATTCATTTGATTACATTCTATGTTCCTACCTCCCTGAGGGAAGAACTGAGCGTAGATCTGTTTAAACGTCTCTTCCGTTACCATTCCCGATGGACATTCCTTTAATACAAGAACATCCGTCGCTCAGAAGACGCACAATACATTCTGCTCTTATGTTCATTCGTAGACAGCTTTTGAGAAAATCAGACATTTCTCGAATGGGACGTCATATTATAGATACATCTGTCCGTCCGTCCGTCCGTCTGTCTGTCTATGTCTGTTTGTCTGTCTGTTTGTCTGTCTGTCTGTCTGTCTGTCTGTCTGTCTGTCTGTTCATCATTAGCGAAGCCTCGGGACTAAACTGTCCGTGAAATTCGTGCAAAGACGATGAGAAAATTGTATAGATGGGAGGGGTTGCCGATTGGTTGTCACATATCCAGCAAAATTGCTTCAAAGCCCGAGATGTCAATCTGATGTTACAGGATTTCTCAAACATTTTGTAACTGCGGCCCACTTCAGCGGTTTTGTAACGCGCCGCGGTACTAATAATAGCATGCAATTTCAAAAATAGGCATTAGGCCATCTGGCGAACGTTAGCTGAATAGAATCTCCAGAGTTTTGAATAAATGGCAAAACAGAAGCTCCGATTAAACTCGAATGAAAAATGTGGCAAATATATTACGCAGAATTATTTATATTTTTGTCAAAAATAAGACAATAGGAGAGAATTTTATTTGACATCTCTTGGAATTTATTTTTCAAAAAGTTGCCAGGAACACACCTTTATTACGCGTCTTAAAAATCCTATAAGTAAGCCAAAATCGCTTAACCCTAGGTTTTAGAGGACGCACGTAAGAGATTCCTATATTGTTAGTGGAGTTTCAGAGCAAAATGGTCTGAATACGCTTTCCCAGCGTTATTGCGAAACAAGATTGATTTATTTTTTACAAGTGATATAGGCCAGGGTAGCGGTGGTTCCACGTGGGGGATGAGTGGGGATGCATCCCCACCGACTTAATTTTTTCTTGCGAAACATACTTTTGGATAAAAGCCAAGTAAAATTAACCGGAGATTACCTTTTTTGCTTGTCAACCTATTTTTCGGTAAAAATGTAGTAAAATTAGAGATAAATTCCCTTATTTCAGCCTTTTTCGGCAAATTTTAGTGATTTTTCCCTTCTATTTTCATTGTCCCACCAACTTTCTATGAATTCATTCATTCCCCCACCCAGAAATCCTGGGACCGCCACTGGATCAGGGTTTCCAAATATTTTGGGGACTACGACCACTTCAGCGGCATGAAAACATTCCGCCACCATGAAAACTTGTCAACTAAAATTGTGATAAAAAATTAATCAAACATTAATAAATTTAATATAAGCCGTGTATGAAGGATTGCAGGCATATAAATTTCTTAAAACCTAAGTCTACTTGCAACTTTCAAGGCTTGTTACATTGTGGCATTGGTTAGAAAATGACACTTTTGAATCTAATTTCGCGCTACCTCGCGACCCACTAGACAGCCCTGCGACTCACTTTTGGGTCGCGACCCACAGTTTGGGAAACACTGTAATATTGTCCCGAATGTTTCTGCTGGACTCCCCAGATAATTAACCCACGTCCCATATCCTCTTGACTGAACAGATCAAGGTCCCTGTATAAGAGTTGTGTGACTTCGAAATACTTGAAGACAATCCACTTAACTTTGCATCGCGATAATCCGATAATCCGATAATCCGATAATCCGATAATAACTTTGCATCGCGATAATCCGATAATCCGATAATCCGATAATAACTTTGCATCGCGATTTCCGATAATCCGCCTAACACTTCGTTATAACGGACTTGGTTATAACATCTACTAAACAATGGAGCCCTGAACCTGTCCCAGGACAGAGAACATGATGATGATCTGTTATAACATACCGCAATATACGGTCTCGTATGATACGCTATCGTATTAGATGGTATTGGATATAACGTACCTATGATATAACGTACTCAATTTTACAGACCCACTAAGTACGTTGTAACAAAATTCAACTGTAATAATAATAATTGCCTGTTGTAATATCATTCTTTGCCCTCTTGTCCTCTAGTAAAGTTTCTCCTCTTACGGATTTCCAACCCGCAGCCTAGTATATAGATTCCGGCGTATGACAATCCATCTACGCCAATCAATCAATCAATCAACTTCTATCGCGCCACAATCATAATGCCCAGGGCATCAGCCGATGGCGCACCAAATCCAAATTGAACTAGAGCCAAGTCCAGCCGGAAAGATCAGTCAGAAACGGCTGGAGAGCAAACTAAGAGGATAAGCCAAGTCAAACAGGTATGTTTTAAGACCAGATCTGAAAGATCTTCATCCACTACACGCCTGATGCTTCTACCTGTTTGAATCCTCTGTCTACTTTACCTGTTTGAATCCTCTGTCTACTCTACCTGTTTGAATCCCCTGTCTACTCTACCTGTTTGAATCCCCTGTCTACTCTACCTGTTTGAATCCTCTGTCTACTCTACCTGTTTGGATCCCCTGTCTACTCTACCTGTTTGAATCCTCTGTCTACTCTACCTGTTTGAATCCCCTGTCTACTCTACCTGTTTGAATCCTCTGTCTACTGTATACCTGTTTGAACCCCCTGTCTACTCTACCTGTTTGAATCCCCTGTAGAGCGTCTGCATTTCCTTTCGCGTAAAGTGCGTTCTCTCGCAGAGGGCGTTCAATTCGCTGGGGCGAGATCTCAAGTAGAATGCCTCTGATTCGTCACATTCGTTGCCTAGAGAAAGAAAGAGACAGACAGATGCGGATAATGATTAAAAGAACCTTATTCCGTAAGTTTCTTTAATACATTAGTGGACGAAAATTGATGCCATTGCATCAATAGAAAATTCTCGAAATCTCTTGTTCGAAAGCCGTCATAAGTAGCAAACCTAGTTTCGTGCCAAGAAACTTGCAGATCGTGAAGGATTTCCTCTCTGCTAGATCGACAAATTTAGTCAGCTAGACGCATGGATACCAGATCAGTTGGAACGAATTTAAGGACACAAGAAAACGCATTGGCTTGTCGGACTTTATAGGACGTTAAAGATGCAAAAAAAGCACAAAGAAGTAATGGTGACCTTTTTTAGCAATCAATATCAATCAATTACAAAATCCTTTTAATCTAGAGTAATGTCTGAAGTCAATCATCACTATTTTAAATGAAATGTAAGAAATTTTGTGTCCTTATTAAGGACAACCGCCCTTTAGGACGAGGCCACAGAATTTAAGGACTGTCCTTATCATTTAAGGACTCTCCTAATCAAACTAAGAACTGTCCTTGATCATTTAACGGACGTCTGGTAACGCTAACTAGATTATTATTATTAATATTGGATTATTCCACATTATTAACGCGAAACTACTACTACTAACACTACTAACACTATTATTATTATTATTATTATTATTATTATTATTATTATTATTATTATTATTATTATTATTATTATTATTATTATTATTATACTACTACTACTACTACTACTACTACTACTACTACGGATTGCGATCATACTAATTCAAAGTTCGGCGATCGCGCGTTCTCGAAGCTACTTCTGGAACAAGCTTCCATCGGAACTATCGTTCCACTACACGGGACATTTTCTTATCGAGACTGAAGACATTTCTTTTCGAGCAACCAGCAGCGGCGCTTTAGTATCTTAATGCGCCTGTAATGAACTATATCTATCTATCTATCTATCTACTACTGCTGCTGCTGCTGATGCTGCTACGATACTACTTCATCAGGTGATATAGTGATGTCACGAGTCACGACTCAACTCACCTGCGACATTGGTCGTGAACGAAATAGAAGCTCCCATTCAGGTGTTTAGAGATGAAAGAGATGATGTCTGCTGCTGCTGCTGTAGGACCCCCGGTGCTTCCGTGACGTGAACTGGGACTCAGTTGATCCTGGTCGGGGACTGACTCATGCGCACCACCGTCCACCTGCGTCCGGCTCTGTCTCGATCGAGCCCCGGGCGCCAGTCACCTGTAAGGTAGCAGCGGTGGCGGCTCAGGAAGCCTTCCCCCGGCCGCCTATTGTCTGCTTCGTCTCACTCAGGCGCGTTCGTTCTGACCGGTGCAAAAATTCACCGTCATTGAACTGCACCTGGAATTCAAGAAGATCTACCGAATTGACAGCTCGTCTACTGGAAAACCCCAGTTAATTTTACAACTCATTTTTCCATTTTTTAGATCATATTTACCATCAAAAAATATACATTTTGAAATATTATTGTCTGTCTCCATTTAATACAATTTGTCGATTTGGCGAGCTGGCGGATTGTTTCAATCGGTTATTATCTCGCGGTTGTTTTCTCAGTCCTGTAACTTATTGATTTGGTTAATTACTGGCGACAGTACTCATACACTCGCCTTCTGATTCCTGGATTAACGGTTATACGTTGACAGCGGACACCGATACCTTGCACGGAACACAGCACAGCAATAATCGTTAACCCGTTGTTCTTGCTGTCTGCAGCGCACGGCAACAGACAGCGGACAATAGAGTGGTTGGTCTTTGCCTGGAACGTCATAGCAGGCCCATGATTGGTTTACTTGGTTTTGTTGTATAGCGTAGGTCTTGTGCATGGGTCGTATACGTATCATAGATGGAAAAAACGTTGGAAAAATAAAAAACGTAAAAACGTGCATTACTTTCTATGCTACGTATAGGCCTAGGCCTATGCAGACGTGCGTTTCAATATCCAATCGATACAGAGCTAATCAGTACAGCGGCGTTTGTAAATGGTCTTATAAACAAATTTATTTGACGCCAATTTCCAAATTCGCGCCAGAACAGTTATAGTTGATCGTATGCCACAGATTTCACGCCAATCACCATCTCAACCCCAGTATTTCCACAAATTTGTATTTCCACAAATTTGACGATCTGTGTTGACATTGCTAAATCGCTGTGAAAAGTTTTTTTTTACTACCTGTTTTAACTTCTACCTGCAAAGATAACTTGATATGTCAATATGTAAATTCCGTTATTTTCTTCTCACTGTTGTCATTTTCTGTTGCCTCTTCCTTTAACACCTGTGACTGTTATTTACTAAAGTTTTACTGGAATAATCAAGGACTTCAACCATGATCATCTGCACATCTTAATTAATATGTAAGTTACTAAATTGATCAGTTGCCAAATCTTACGGGATTTTATTTTCATATTCTTACGGGATTCTATCTTCCTTTTCTTACGGGATTTTATTTATTTTATTATTTATTTTATTTTTTATTTATTTTATTTTTATTTTTTGGCAACTATTTTCTACCTGCCCTAGTTACCCTACTATGATTATATCTTCAAATTAATTGAACCAAGTTTACAACATGATAGCTTAGTATGGCTTAAAGTGCCTTACGAGGCATTACTGTCTGCGTGAAAGCTACTAAGGGCGCTAACGGGGCTTGAACCCGTTTCGTCATCCTGCCGCTCCAGCGCGCAACCCACTCTGCCAGCTTCCGCTCCCGTTAACTAAATAAAAATTTAATCAAACCGATTAACCCTTAAATTTTCAGAATCGCTTTTGCGCAAAATTCACACCTCAAATAGACGTCGACTTTTGAACTATTCATTTGTGAGAATCTTCTTAAACGTTAGATATGCTCCGGGGACATTAGATTAATCAATAAGCTGATAAGCAAAATGAAAAGACTAATTTCTTCATTGTCAATTAATCAGTTGACTCTAATCATTAGTATTAATATTATGCAATTACATCATTAGTCAATCAATATGCGTGGTGCACTAAACATCAGGCAGCTGTCCCAGAGTATCTAGTAGAGAGGTAGAAGTTTCAGGGACAGGTCATTCAGTGTTTAATCTAGACTCCTGGACTCCGGGGGAAACTAAAAAAGCCGGGGGGAAACTGCTAGGGGCCGCTGTTAGTCCATGTAGTATTCCAAAATTTCCGGGGGGAATTTGAAATTTCTGGGGGAAGGGCAATTCCCCCCCCGGAAACGGCCTAGATTAAACACTGAGGTCATTTATATAGCGGTACTGTTCAAGCTGTTGCATAGATTCTCGCGACTAATAAGTT
Organism: Metaphire vulgaris; assembly: GCA_018105865.1. Lineage (NCBI taxonomy): Eukaryota > Metazoa > Annelida > Clitellata > Crassiclitellata > Megascolecidae > Metaphire > Metaphire vulgaris. The sequence goes on from CM030853.1 coordinate 13,611,535, forward strand.
GAAAATCGTCGCAAATATCACTGACATACCTCTCGTTAGTCAAATTTTCGTGTGAGAATGCCTGTATTTGATCTTCCTTAATTGTTTATATAGATACTAACAGAAAGAGGATTTTACAACGCATTCAGAACTGCATTACATTACTTGTAATTGATGCGCAGTTGCTATAGTCAGCCTTCGTTAACGCATTACGCCATCTGTCGAATCGTGACTGAAGTCTCCTAATAGCCTATTTGAAATGCCTAATTCAGTTAATTGATTAAAACCTGTAGTACAATAATGAGTATCTTTAATTCTAGAAGCTAGAAATGAATTTATTGCATGATCTTGTGATCGCGGTCATTACTTGTTATATTAATTATGAAATGATAGACGTTGTAATGTTATGAGGCGCTCTTGCCACAAACACCTCAATTACGCGCGCCTGGATAATTATAAAAGGCACTAATGAAACGGAGAGTTGAGTTACAGAAGATTTAATTATGATATAATTACGAAGCAAAATGGAAGCAAGGGAGGTGAGAGAGGTAGGGCCTTTTCCTAATCCTGTGGATCAGGACTGGTCCACATCTTTCCCAGGGCCAAGTAGTGTGCAATACATAGCATCTCTTGGTGCCAAGATCGTCTTAGTGTGACGAAGAGTCACATCCGACTAGAGGTCCCATTGTTCTGCAGATCTACTGTATATTGGGACGTCTAACAAAATCCTTAGCAATGGTAAACAGCATTCGCCAGTATTAACCCCTTAACTGGGTATTCAACTGTAACTCAATGTAAAATAAACGGATATATCCGGGGTCCCCAGTTAAGGGGTTAATTATCCTGAGACAATACGCAATCGATGCAGGCGAGGCTTAGAGATAGACAATGACAGGCAAGGAAGCGACATCTAGTTTGGCCGTGGAACTGCAACATAGCCACAAAGTGTTGGATCCTTTCTGCCAACTGAATAGGCAAGCCAGCATATATTCGGTTACCGGTCCAAAGCCCGGATAAAAGAGGAGAGCTTGTCAGATGAGTGTCGACACGCTGACAATAAAAGAAAAACACGACGGGAACTTGGAGTCGGATGACAGTGCACGCAGTGAACTCTTCCAGGTTCGGACGTCGCCCGGTAAAACAAGGTCCGCTTCCGCAGCCGAGCAATCGGCGTGGGGTCGAATATTTGGCTACCGAAAGACTGAAACCAGCATCAGATAAACTCACCGTCGACACCTGAAATGTCCGAACCCTGTTTTGCAACTGGAAAGCTGGAACTACTGAAGACAGAGATTCAAAGATACAGATGAGGAAACTGGCCTCCTCTACGCAGATCTGATCGGTGGCGTATTTAGGGGGTACGCTACTGAGCCATAGCGTACCCCTTTGGTTTTGGCCTTTGGTCTTTTTGTTTTTTTGGCTTGTCACTACGTTCGAGAAGGGTGATAACCTTTTTTGCTTGCAGCACATAGAATAAAAGTTATTTTTCTAACTTCTTAAATTTCAGCGTACCCCTTTAAGCCTTTCTAAATACGCCCATGGATCTGATCAAAACAATGGAAGGTGAGCCAAAGAGGGATTGCGGATGGTTACAGGAGACTGGACTGCAAATATTATAGGCACTGATAGCTGTGGCGGGGAAAGAGTGATGGAGAAGTATGGACATGGAGACAGAAAGGAAAGAGGAGAGAAATTTCTGGAATTTGCTTTGGAACATGGACTAATCATCTGTAGGCCTAACTACGGTTGCCAGATGCCCGGTTTTTAACCGGACTGTCCGGTATTTTGCTTATTTGTCCGGTGAAAAAAATGAGGCAATACCGGACATGCATATGTCCGGTATTTTCTTGCAAGTTACCAAACTACAGCAAGCAAATCACTCCCAGCCTAATACAGTGCAACATTTTGACTATAGGCCTAATTCCCCTATAAAGAATAGCCTATCATATGTTTGGGAAAACCCCAAAGCCTAAATGTATATTATTAAGCAGTCTAGAGCAGGGTTTCCCAAACATTTTGTAATCTCGACCCATTTCAGCGACCCTAGTCATAGCCTGTAATATTTTTATATTGCAAGAGGCCATCTGGCGAACGTTAGTTGGAAAAATCTTCTGAGTTTTGAACAAATGGCAAAACAGAAGCTTTGATTCAATTTTAATGAAAATATGGCAAATATATTAGGCTGAATATTTCATATTTTTTGCCAAATAAGGCAAAAGGAGAGAAATAGATAATAAATTTTTTTGAAAATTCTTTTATAAAATTTCGCCAGGAACACACCTTTGTTAAGCGCATTAAAAACCCTATGAGTAGAGCGAAATCGCTTAACCGCTAGGTTCAAGCATCCATGTGTGAGAGATTCCTTATTGTCAGTGGAATTTAACAGCAAAATGCACACCAATACACGGTGCAGATCATTTCAAGGTGCAGACATCGATTCTGCCCACAGCTTAGAGATAGTAAATATTAAACGAAATTGAAGCGATCGATAAAAACACAATTCAAAAAGATTAGGGATATAGCAAAGTTATTGGAAGCAGGGGCGTAGCGACGGGTAGTATATTGGTATATATACCCCCTCCCCCAATCAGACTACCTTAAAAAATTTAATTGTTTTTTAAGATTTTCAAAGTTTTTTTAAAATCATCCACCCCACCCCAACTCATGTTATACCCCCAAATCAAATTCCTGGCTACGCACCTGATTGGAAGCAGATGTCGGAAAGCATACAGGGAAAATCTGGAAGACAACATCGAAAATACAACGTGGAACATTGCCAATGAGCAAGATATTATACAGACGAGTTGAAGGAAAAATGCAGCCATTCACAAAGCTTTTGAAGAGACAGTTCGGGAGAGAGAGAGAAATCCAACGAGAAGTGGATACCAGACAAAACTCTCCAACAACTTGTACCAGAGAACGGCTCTTAAAGATTAGACGTCAGAAGACCTTCAGACGATGCATCAAAAGAGCACAAACCAAAATGTAATGAAGTTTAAAACGCCGCAAGAATAGTCAAGGCAAATGGGGTTGGAAGAGAATTGCGAAAATAGTGAAAAATACCATGGTGAGTATAAGACAAGAGAGGCGTATGCCCACAAGTTAATGCGGAACTTTTAACAGAAAGTGGAATCCGAAACAAATGGCCAACTTAACAGACCAAGGACAATGCCCCAATGGATAAAAGATAAATCACACCACAGATGGGTCCATTTTTAACAACACGGCCTAACCCATCAAATCTCCAACACAACCCAACCCATTCCGGCAATGGGGTTATTTGACTCAACCCGACTCAATCCACCATGATACATCGCAATTTCTTAAACCATGACTTATTTTCTGACCCAACCCACCATAAATATGAAAGAGTCCGACCCAATCTAACCCAACCCAACCCATGGGTTAACCCAGCGGTTCTCAACCTGTGGGTCGCGACCCCCACGGGGGTCGAATGACGATTTGCCAGGGGGTCGCCGGAGACCTTCAGAAATATAGGGTTGTCTCTTTTATTGTTATTGCGCAAAATTTATTCATTTTAACATGTAAAAAGGCTGATGAGCAAAAAAAGGTCATCAGCTAATTTTAAGATGTAAAAAAGGCTGACGAGCAAAAAAAGAAAAAAGGTCGTCAAGAAATTGTATTCTGCAGGGGCCCGAATTTCTCTCGGCGGGCCTGGTTGGGGGTCGCCACATCATGGGAATTGAATTAAAAGGGTCGCGGCACTATAAAGGTTGAGAACCGCTGGGTTAACCCATCCCATGGACATCTCTGAACTGTCACGCAGTGGTGGACGGAATACTACAGTGAGCTTTACGAAGAGCAGAAGGATCCAATTTATTACTGGGCAAGAACTTGTGAAAGAACTGAAAGACGTCACAGTATCTTAAAAGAAGTCGAGAAGCAATTAATCATCTAGAAAGCAATGATAAGCTACTCTATATACTAATCGGCCACAGAGATGTCCATTGGTCCATTTCTAGAACCCAATCCAGCCCAATTTATCAAATCTCCAACTCAACCCAACCCATGCTGATAATATGCGGTCCTTCAACATCCTTTCTGCGTTTTCGCTGACTCTTCGACGGAACGTCTTCTTGCGGAAGACCGCCTTCTGTATTACAATGGGTTGGGTTGGGTCAAGTAAACCTATTATGGTTATGGTTATGGTTCTGGACAACTTCTATAGCGCCGTAGCATGGCGAAGGCCAAAGTCAAAGGCGCTGTCAACAACGCTGACAAATCGACATGGAACGGAAGATTGTTTGTCTTGAGGGAAAGTCCGCTCAGATGGCACAAAAGAGTTCGCTGCTTGCCTCAGAAACCGGAGATCAGCGTCGAACCCTACACTCGTTCGAGTGCGGGACTACTGTATACCTTTACGAAGCTTAATGAGGAGAAGGTGTGTGAAACATCTTCAATCAGCAAAATCGAAGTTGGGGGAGCTTCTGGGTCAAACGCCCCAGGTTGCGGGCAGGCCCATCGAAAGAAATTTCGGGCCTCTGGGCAGAGCAGTCAAGGGCCGCTTATAAAGTTTGAAAGTTTGTGTTTTCTTTAGAAAGTTTTTTCTCAAAAAGTTCTAAGGTTTTCAAGAAATATACGGAGATCAAGTGTATGGTTGCCATATCCCTGTCTCCAAAATACCGGACACCCTTGTAGGTGACAAACAATGCAAACGTAACAAGATGGACCACGGAAAAAATTGTATTGTATATTTGGTCAAAGCTAATAAATAGTACCTTGGTGATTTTACAAGTTCTTTTCAAAATACATATATGACGTTTTCTCAAAATTTTACTTTTTGGATAGGCCACTCTAATCCTCAGCGCCTAAAATAACGTATAGACCTATGCTTGTTGAAAACAAACCAATAGAATTGCTACTGTTCTTTGAATGCAATATGTAAAATGTACCGTTTATAACAAAGAAATAAAAGAAACTGTCGCATGACATAATATTTATTTACTGGACTCGGCTGCTTTTATTAGGCCTAATATCTTGTTTTTTAAATTATTTAAAATATACTTTAATTTTAAAAAAATTGCATCTCACCAAATCATTCCCATGTAACCAATAGATCGAGTGAGCCAATAGCATTTGAGCCATTGAAAGTACAATAACAAACAGGCAACGAGTTGGAACATGTCTGATCAATTCATTAAATTCTGCCTCACAAAATTCCAAAACATTAGTTTAACTCTCCACGCTCTTTGACCGGGTTGGAAAATTCACCGAAAAATGTTAAAACCAGATATTCTACTACTTTAAAATTTACTACGAATGTTTAAAAGTTCGCAAATAGGCCTACGGTAAGTAAAATTTGCAAATTCAAAATCAAATTGATTGTGGGTGCAGACTTGGCGCCCCTGTCTGGTCCCAGTCAATACTTTAAAAGCTGAAAATTGAAAGCCCCTAGTCTGCCCAACCTCCCAACCGATATTATGTGCAAGGAAAGCGTATTCCGACCATTTTGCTGTGAAACTCCAATAACAATAGGAACCTTTGGATTGGTTCTCGTTCTGGGACCTGACGGTTAAGCGATTTTACCATACTCGTATAATTTTTAAGACGCGTAATAAAGGTGTGTTCCTGGCAAAATTTTAAAAAGATAATTTTCAAGAAATTTCAAATTCTATTTCTCTCCTTTTTTCTTGTTTGGCAAAAATATTAATATTTCTGCCTATTGTATTTGCCATATTTTCATTCAAATTGAATCAAAGCTTTTGTTTTTGACATTAAATTTATTCAAAACCTAAGAGATTCTTTTCAACTAACGTTCACCAGATGGCCTAATGCATTTTATATTACATGCTATGATTAGGGTCGCTGAAGTGGGCCGCGATTCCAAAAACTGGAACATCCGGTAACCCTTATCAACTGTGAAAAAGTGGTGAAGACCTTTTTTCGCTTGTCAGACTTTTCAGGACGTTAAAGACAAGCAATGCCTTAGACCACCTTCGCCTTAAACCGCCTTCAACATGTTCATAATGATAATTAGTATTGCATAAGACAGTGGCGTAGCCAAGGGGGTTTGGGGTTAAAACCCCCTTCGGCGCCAACGAACAAATTTTTGTAATGTGTTTCCAAGCATTTGTTTATTTTCGGACGCTGTTCGAGGGGTTAAACCCCCGTGGGGCTGCTGGCCAAAATTTTTTAAGCGCCATAGGCGTGACGAATATATTGTTTGCTTGTCAGCATCTGAAAGAGACAAATTTTAGAAGGAAAGACATAGGATAGATACATAGGATGACCATTTTTGCTTGTCAAGATTTTTCGAAAGTTGAGAAAGTTGGTTATGGTCAAAAGTCAAAACCAAAAGCCCCCTTCCGGAATTACTGGTTACACCACTGGCATAAGATAACATTTTACGGACCCGCCCGCCCCCCCTACAGATCGTCGGGCCCCTAGGCATTTGCCTCGCTGCCACCCCTCTCGACGGCCTGGTCGCGGGTTCACATCCATGCGGGGGCGGGGTGGAAAATGTATTCGAATTCTTAAAGGCCAATTGTCATGACTTTCCGCCCCAGTACAGACCTTCGTTTAGCCGTAATATTTGAAATGCTCGAATGCGTCCAAATATCTACGCCGTCGATAGCGTGGAGAAAAACCTTCATCGAGTCAAGTTCGTCGTGCAATAGTAATTTATTGCGGACGGAGGCGATGCTCTGAACGAATACGAGTCTGAACCAATATTTGTTCATGAGAGAAATCGATGTTCATACCTCGGGCGGCGGCGGCGGCGGCGGCGGCGGCGGCGGCTGTGGGGGGGGGGGGGCAGGTCCAGTGACGTCACCGTGGACAATGTGGCAGCTCCGTGATATATTGTCTCTTTGTTCGTCCTCGCATCAAAGGCATTGATTCGTAAAATCGCTTCCCTTCTGTCAAAGCATGACAATCGTCATTCTCACAATGACACGCACGTCTGGAATGACAGAGTGACAGACGGAATGACAAATACGCAGACGAACGTGTCATCATAGACATATGCAGACAGACACAGCCGTATACAGACAGTAAGGCACATTTTTTTGAAACAGTGGACTGTCCACTCATCTGTCTGCTTGTGTGCATGTTTGCCTACCTGCGTGTCTGTCTGACTGTCTGCTGCGCGTAGGCCCTACGTATGTTTGTCTGGCTACCTGTCCGTGTGTCTATCTGCCAATCTGTCTGTCTGCTTGTCTATTCGTTCGTGTGTCTGCGTGCATGCATGTTTGCTCGGCTACGTCTCTCTCTCTCTCTCTTCGTTTCCGTCTCTGTCTGTCTGTTTCTGTCTCTGTCTCCGTCTCTCTCTCCTTTTCTGAATAAATCTAACGGCCTAATAATTTCTAGGGGAATTTTTTTTATTCTTCCACTGTCGTTGCCATAGTAACGCCATTGTTTAGTTAATCGTGGAATGAGACGGTGTTCGATCGAAGGTAACGGAAAGTAGAGGCAGAGGCAGGTGCGTCGTTCACATAATATAATCTAATCTAGTCAGGTGATTCTGGATTAATACCTGCCACCTGGCGGACATTCTGTGCACCTGGTTCATTAATCCAATGCAGTCATTGTGCACCCGAAAGCAGGCTGCACAATGAATATCACAGGAAAGGTTCTAATAATCTACATAAACCCTTATTATTATAATTATTATTATTATTATTATTATTATTATTAGTAGTAGTAGTAGTAGTAGTAGTAGTAGTAGTAGTAGTAGTAGTAGTAGTAGTAGTAGTAGTAGTAGTAGTAGTAGTAGTAGTAGTAGTAGTAGTAGTAGTAGTAGTAGTAGTAGTGTCGATATTATCATTATTGTTGTTGTTATTATTATTATTATTATTATTATTATTATTATTATTATTATTATTATTATTATTATTATTAGCTCAGATTTCCATCTCCATCTAGATCTCTACTGTGCTTATTTATTCTGATATGTTTAGGCCTAAATCTGTTTTTTATTCCCTAAAGTCGTTTTATAAAATTCGAAACTTTTGCTAAAATTTCCATTATATTTCAATATTTTTCCTAAAGCCTGCACACCTGGATTGAAGATTTTTGAATGAGCATGCTAATATATTTCGTTAAAATGTCTGCCTAGTGTTTCCCTCCATAGGACCTAAACTAATTGCTTTGCCAAGAGACGACATCATTCGCATGGCGAGTCCATGCCCGCTAAGGTATGAACTCTAAACTCTAAAGGGTTCGCTTACAGTTGTACCGTTGGTACGTTACATGTGACAAATGCGCGTACTGTTTGATTTCGAATAATGACTGCTTAAAATACATGTACTGTCCAGGGGCGTAGCCAGGAATTTGATTTGGGAGGGTATAAATATTTGGAAGGGGTGTATAAACCTTAACTATAAACAACATAAACCATATAAACTACATATAACCACATATAAATCACATAAAAAACTTGAAGGTAGACTGATTTTGGAGGTATATATACCGATATATTCCCCGCGTCGCTACGCCCCTGGTACTGTCTAGCAGGGTGCGATTTGTGACAGGTAGCAGTGGGGGGGGGATATGTCGAGCTTGGGGGGATGTAGTTGTTGGGAAATGTAGCAGTGGGGGATGTAGTGGTGGGGGATGTAGCAGTAGGGGGGATTCAGTTGGGCAGTGGCGGGGAGATTCCCCCCTCCCCCTACAAATCGCGCCCTGCTGTCTAGAATATTATTATTAATAAATACGCTATCAATGGCAGTTCTGCTGTCACCTGGCGAATGCTGTGCGCGGTGGAACAGTGGTTGGCGCGCCGGTCTGCCAATCTTGAGGTCCGCGGTTCGAGTCCCTGGCCGCGGCAGAAACGCTTTGGTTATTGCTGACTCAAGCGCCCCCTCTCGACTCGGCCGTGAAAGAGTAGAGAGTGGGTATTTTTCGATGGAATGAAATGCGACGGCGGGCGAGGGAAAGACTGGTAACCGCTCTCTTTCAACCGATGCCATGAAAACTGAAGGCGCTATGCTGCCATCTGGCGAATGCAACGCTGCCGCTGCTGCCACCTGGCGAATGCAGTTGTCTTTTTTGCAAATGTTGCTTTTGCTAAACGTTCTTTTTAGGCAGAATGCGACGCGTTATGCATTACAAACGTGCATTTGGCGGCGGTCATGGGGGAGGGGTGTATGGGTGTCAGGACACCCCAGGTTTGAACCCCAGGTGTCCAATAGCTGCTGGACACCCCCACATAATCGCTGCAATTTTAGCATCTACAAAAATTGCCTCAAGTTTGGCTGTTATCCTTTAAGCTATATAGGCCTAGGCCTATATCAAGTCGATCGAGGAAATTGCCCGCGTCTTAATATATCTGGTCCATTGCATGGCAGGTTTCATCAGAGACGTCATTTCACTGTTTTTCAGGGGAGGCAAGACCACTGGCGTATTTACCATTGGGCCATTTGGGGCTTTGGGCCATGGCCTTCCCCCTTTGGTCTTGGCCTAGCCTGTCCTCAGACCCTGACAAGCAAAAAAAGGTCGTCAACTTTTTTCCAAAGTTGTAACAACTTGTCAGGTCGAAAGTGTCTGGCTCCCTTACCAAAATTCTAAATACGCCACTGGGCAAGACACTTTCAACCTGACAAGTTTGCGAAAAAGTTGGCGACCTTTTTTTGCTTGTCATTCATTTTTTTACGATTAGTTACTTCAGATTACTCGACATCCAATTGGCATGTAAAAACTAAATAACACAAACATTGGCGAAAAAATTTTTTTCCCTAAAAATCAGGGGTCAAATGCCCCCCTGCCTCCCCAAATGACGTCGCTGGGTTTCATAGGCAACAAAGACGCCATTTCTAGTTAATTACCGATGCGTGATTGAGGCCAATGGAAGGCCTATTGGACAGTCGGTGTATAAATATGCAAAAGTTTCGGCGATTTGAAGAAACTCTCCGACAAAAAAACGCATTTTCGTTCGTCCCCATCTTCATTGCTTCAAACTGTCGAATGTCTCGTGAAATAGCTTTTAGTACTATTTAATACTATTATGCCCCATACGCAGGGTTAGGCCCTATTTCTAGGATTATCAATGAGGGGGTGTCGGTATATTTTATATTTTGGGGTCCCTGCCTAAAAAGTCTGACAAGCAAAAAAAACGGTCATCCCAGGTTCAGATTGGGAGTGTGTGTTCGGGGGGGGGTGTCGGTCTCCGATTTGAGGGGGGTGTTGGGGTATTGGGGTGTAAAAATATCCCTGCCCCTACGAAGACACAAATCTCCGTTCAATGTCTGCAAAATCACCAGGGCTATATATTTATGGTTAGTAAGTCGATCGAAGAATTTCGCGGTGTGACATATATATAGCCAATGGAAGGCCAGGCAGACCTATTGAAAAGTGGGTGCGTATATCTTTAAAATTTCAGCGAATTGAACAAATTATCCGACAAAGACCACATTTTTGCTTGTCCCCATTTTCGTTGCTTCAAATCTTGCGAGAATAATTAATCAATATTGGCCGCGCCACAATTTCGATCTACGGTGCTCGAAATGGGGCACACCTCCCAGCCTTTTCACACTAGCGCCAACGACTGTGTGAGAAAGAGGGACATAAAAGATGAAAGTCCTGTCGAATAACTTGTGGAATTGTTAGTTAGTCAACCGAGAGAATTTGCGGAGAGACTAAGCGGAGAGACTAAGCGGAGAGACTAAGCGGAGAGACTAAGCGGAGAGACTAAGCGGAGAGACTAAGCGGAGAGACTAAGCGGAGAGACTAAGCGGAGAGACTAAGCGGAGAGACTAAGCGGAGAGACTAAGCGGAGAGACTAAGCGGAGAGACTAAGCGGAGAGACTAAGCGGAGACACTGAGAGACGACAGTTTCTTAGCATGTCCTGTGCACTTCTTAATGCGGTCTCTTCTACATTAACCCCTTAACTGGGGATCCCGGATATATCTGTCCATTTTACATTGAGTTACAGTTAAATACACAGTTAAGGGGTTAAACCTTAAATAGTGCTTGACTTCTACACAAGATTTTTCTCTAAAACGTCCGAAGTCAAACGTTCTCTAAATTTCCACAACGCTCAAAAAAATCGCGTCGTCAACGGCAACGGTGCGTCACGTGACGTCATCGGTTGAAGACGTCGGTCGGAGGAAGTGGGGGGAGGGAGGAGGAGGGACGGAGGAAGGATGGAAGGAAAAGGAGGGATGGAGGGGTGGAGGGAGGGACTTCGTTCGTCTATCGCAGTCCCGGTGTTTACCGGAGCATTAGCGTCGCATCGACCGAAGACGACAGGCGATGCCCGGATGGGACTCTCTCGCGCGCGATACCTCCTCCCAATTGAAATCATTAGTAAGGCCGGCGCTCATGGAGGCATCCGGTGGGCGCGGGGGTGTGGCAGGGGTGGGGGTGGGGGCGCAGACGCATCCCCCGGGATTTTCGTGGCCCTCTATCGGCGAAAGACAGACAGAAAGTCAACACATTAAGACCGGTCGGTAAGAGAGGATGATGAGACAACGAAACCGGAACTATCATCATCATCATTATCGCAGCCGTCCTCCTACCCGTTCCCTCCCTCCCCACCGTATCTCCTCTCCTCCTCCTCCTCCTCCTTCTCTTCAATCGGTTTTCTTTTCTCTTCGGTTTCTCTCTTGTTTCGATTTTTCGATCGATCTTCTCGCCTTCGGCCGTCGAATCGAAAGACCCTATTATGACCGGAAAATCCGGAGATTAAAATTTCGGAATCGATTCGATTCGAAGCTATAGAATTATTTATTTCGTTCTTTCCCCCAAAGAAAATCGAATCGTTACTGCTGTCAGATATATATATATATATATATATATATATATATATATATATACTAACCATGGACTGGCAACGTCTTTCATCAGCGGGCCCAGGAATATTTTTACACCCCGCTAACAACCGCCCCCCCCCCAATCTGAGACCGACACCACCACCAAACACCCCCAATCTGAGAGAACCGGATGACCCTTTTTGCGCTTGTCAAACTTTTTCGGCAGGGCACCCCCAGAAAATACCAACACCCCAAATTGATGCTCCTAGAAATAAACCAGGGGCGTAGCCAGAAATTTTATTTGGGAGGGTATAAATATTTTGGGTGGGTATAAATCTTAACTATAAACCACATAAACCATATAAACCACATATAACCACATGTAAATCACATAAAAAAACTTTAAGGTAGACTGATTTTGGGAGGGTATATATACCGATATAGCCCCCGTCGCTACGCTCCTGAAAATAACCCTGGGCGGGCTACATGTTAAGAAATTTGCGACGCGCAGAGACGTACGAACTCTCTAGCTGCCTGATGGGCAGTGCATGGACTGCGTGCATGAAACATCATCATCCACGCTAACTACGACAAACCTCTTCCAGACATGGCCCACTACATATTTCCAGTGACGGCTCCACATGTGAGGAGACACCGGCCTTGGGGTACGGATTCAGGGAGAAGAGTTCCAAAGGTGTGTCTGACAAACTGAACGCGAGATACAAGTTACACGAGGAGAAGGAAGAGGGGAGGAGGGGAGGAGAAGACGGAGGAAACGGAGGAGAAGAAGGAGCAGGAGTAGCAGGTGGAGTGCCTGCTGCCTTAATAGATGAAGATACTGAAATGACTTGTTTATAAAAATAGTGAGAAAGTTATGAAGGCCTCTTCAAATGAAAACTATCGATCAGAGAGAGAGAGAGAGAGAGAGAGAGAGAGAGAGAGAGAGAGAGAGAGAGAGAGAGAGAAAGAAAGAGAAAGAGAGGCTTTAGTCACTTTTGGAACGCTTTTATATCGACGGTCCTATATAATGTAGTTTATTAAGCAATCCGGAACGGTGGGCGGCTTGTACAGCAGGACAGCAAATCCGCGATCCTGCTTCGGTCTAGAAGGGGAGGCTGGGTCTGGCCCCGGGTCAGAGGTCAGGAGTCAAACGATTGCGGAGACTGAAGGCTCATCATCATCATCATCATCATCTCGCCGTCGTCATCTGCGCCGTTTCTTTCATTCCTGCCTCGACTTCGTCTGTCGTAAACGCTGATAAAGAGCATCAACCGTCGGAATTATAAAAACAACGCAACATGCGAGTCTCACAATCTGCCAGACACTCTAATGTATATTAAATGGAGAGAGAGAGAGAGAGAGAGAGAGAGAGAGAGAGAGAGAGAGAGAGAGAGAGAGAGAGAGACAGACAGACAGAGAGAGAGAGACAGAGACAGAGACAGACAGACAGACAGACACATAGAGAAAGACGATTGGCCTCACAATTTGGGTGGCCATATGAGAATGCTTACCTACAGTGTATGGCTTATATATACATTATACATATGTAAATAAAGCCTATATATATATATATATATATATGCATCATATTATATACCTATATAGCGCATATATGAAGGACTCTCTTCTTTGCACATTTTAGCTTTCATCGACCCTGCCTATAGCCAATTGTTTCTGTCCAGAAATTTACAGTAAGTGCATTTGTTCTTATAAAGCTGCTTTGGACCATGCAATGAGCAAAAATCTGGAGTTTAATTAAGTGCTCACAATTGAGCTTATATACTTTCTCTTCATTATTCAAGCAGAGATTTATTTGGACGAAGGCACTTGCCCCTGATTTTTAGAGAAAAAATTTTTTCCGCCAATGTTTGTGTTATTTAGTTTTAACATACCAACTGGCTGGCTAAATCCGGCTAAATAGGTAAAAATACACTGGAAAGCTGGAAAGCAAAGAAAGGTCAGCAGCGCCTGAAGAAGTGTTGATGTCAAGCAAAAAAAGGTCGTCAACTTTTTTCACAAACTTGTCAGGTCGAAAGTGTTTTGCCCTTGTCAGGTCGAAAGTGTTTTGCCCCTCCTGAAAAACAGTGAAATGACGTCTCTGTATTCAAGATTTATTCAGACGAAGACTGATGATGATATATGATGATGATGATATAACGCTTTGATATAGAAACAGTCGATTTTATGGATGATGAAGAGATTTAATGTCTATGATGATGATGACGACGACGACGACGACGACGATGATGATGATGATGATGATGATGATGATGATGATGATGATGATGATGATGATGATGATGACGATGATGATGATGATGATGATGATGA
>CM030853.1:13630556-13640556 GCA_018105865.1 Metaphire vulgaris
ACTACTATTTCAATATTACTTCTACAATATGAGTAATTATTGAATTAGAGAGTCAACCTATTTTTAGAACGGTGTAATCTATGTAAGCCTATAGGGACCCCATATATCCTATAGGGGCCCCCATATCAAGGATGCCCCCGGGCCCCCGAAAGTCACGATACGCCACTGTTTCTTCTTCCTCTTCTTTCTTCTGTTGATTCGCTTCGTAAATGAAGGATTCGAAGCGCATGCGCAGTGGACAGATAGGAAAGACAAGGGGTGGGGTGGTTTGGGGTGGGGTAGGAGAGGAGTGAAAATAAATATGCCGTACATCCCAATTTTCTTGATCTGATTCGCTTTGAAGAATTTGTGTCTTTTTTGACGAATTCTCCTTAATATCTGTCTCTGCTTCTGTAATTTCCGTAAGAAATAAGCTTATTTAGAGCGTCGGGGAAGATGGCAGATTAGTAAGACGCTATAGAGCGGCAAGCTGACGGAACGGGTTCGACTCCCGCAGGCGCTTCTAAGGTTGACACTGCCTCCAATCGCTAGGGGGCGGTGGTAGCTGGCAAATGAGTAGTAGTTCGGGCTCGGAGGCAAAACGCGGGTCTGGAGAAAGCAATGGCAAACTATACTCTAGATAATTATTGTCGCAAGCCACCTGCGTCGCTGTTTGCCTGAAACCGGAGATCAGCGCCCCGGAGACAAGGCTCGAAATCGAATATGTACGAGCCGTTACCTTTTTGCCTTATAAGCTTATTTAGTAAAATATCTCCATTTATTTATTTATTTCCATGGGCGTCCGCAGAAATCTTTCCAGATTGTGAGCAACAGGTTTTTGCGACGAAAGAAACAAGTAATTTTAATTGTTCATAACTTCACAATTTTCCACGAGTGAAATTGCGTCCTTGAAAATTTTGAAGTCATGAACAACAACAACAACAACAACAACAAAACAACAACAACAACAAAAGGCATGACATCCCATTTACACGAATTATTCTGCTGAGCACAACTTCCAACAACAGACCACAGCCGTGTAATAAAGGTAAAGGTAAAGGTAAAGGTAAAGGTAAAGGTAAAGGTAGGTCCCGTACTGGAGTCCGAGCGTTGGGTTCCGGTGTTTATCTCCGGCCTGGGCAATCAGCGACGTGGGTGGTATAAGCCGTTAATCTGTTACCATTACTTTCTCCAGACCCACGTTTTACCTCGCAGCTTAACGCTGCTCCTCAGTTTGCCACCGCCCTCTAGCGAGTAAGGCTGAGTCGACCTCCTGCGAGAATTGAACCCGCGACATTCTGCTCCATCGTCCAGCGTTGTTACCACTCGTCTAACTTCCCGCACCAATAGAAAGAAACATAAAACTATTTTATTAACTGTCTAAAGAACGTCACGTATATATATATATATATATATATATATATATATATATAATCATAATTGCTCTCTGCCGACTCATTAGTGGCAATAGCTAGTCAGAAAACATTTCCAGGCTTTTTGTCAAATGTTAGTTTTCTTCCTTCTACCCTTGTCAGTTGTCTTTCTTTGAAATCTTAATCTTGTATGTTGTCTATCCATTTTTTTCTGGGCCTGCCTCTTCCTTTTTTAACCTTCCTTGTATGTGTGGAGTGCTTTTTTGGGAAGTCTCGACTCTCTCGAGCCTTCCACCCTGTTAACATGTCCATACCATGTTAGCCTCCTTTTTCTGAGTTTGTCCCAGTGGCGGCTCCAGGATTTGGCAAGTGGGGGGGCCGTTGGGGTGGCAACTTCTAATCATGGGGGCCAACCATTTGTTGTTAGGTATGTAGTATTAAGTATAGGGTTTTTCTGTTTTAATGTCTTCTTGGTTGCTTCCATTGCTTGTTATTTGTCCTACATATGTAAAGCTTTTGACTTGTTCAATTTCTGTACTTTTTAGAGTCAATCGATTCTACTTTTCTCCTGTTTTGCTGACCGCCATGCATAGGCGTCCTCAGGGGGTGCAAGGGGCGCAATTGAACCCCCTGAAAAAATTGTGGAGTTATGAAAAAAGTAAACTGACTTGTTTCTTTCATCACAAAACCTCGTTTTGCACCCCCTGAAAAGTTTTTTTTCATTTCTTTCATCACAAGACCCTGTTTTGCACCCCCCTGGAAAACTTTCTGCGGACGCCCATGTCGCCATGGTTTTAGTTTTTGCTGCGTTTATCATACATGGCCTTATATATATATATATATATATATATATATATATATATATATATATATATATATATATATATATATATATATATAGTTCCTCTCTTCCTTTCTTCTCTCATATTCAATATATTTTTAAGCCAATCATGCACATTTGAAGGCGACTTAAAAGATTAATTTTTAGGTCTATCGGAATTATCTGCAGGAAATTTGCCGAATCATCTCCTGACTTACTTTCTTTTTAAAAATTGAACTAACCCATCTTAAAACAGGGGCGGTTCCAGATTTCTGGAGTTTTTATCACAAGGGTCCATTTTAAAAAACCTCCAACCTATCATGATTCAGACCCATCCCGCGAAAGCAATATATAGGGTTACTTGACCCAACCCAACCCACCGTAATACCACACAATTTCTTTAAAACCAGTTATTGACCGTCGAAATTTAATCAACTAAATTTTCTTAGCCAATCCAAACCACCATAAACATGGAAATTTCTGACCCAACCCAACCCATGAGTGACCCAATCTATGTTTATGTCTGCAATATACACATATACGGCATATATACATTGTATATGCATGCATGTATGTATGTATGTATGTATGTATGTTTTTATGTATGTATGTATATATGTATGTAGGCCCCTATGTATGTATGTATGTACATATGTATGCATGTATGTATGTATGTATGTATGTATGTATGTATGTATGTATGTATGTATGTATGTATGTATGTATGTATGTATGTATGTATGTATGTATGTATGTATAGTCGTGTCACGCCTCCGTCGTTAAAATTATGACAAACGAGTTCTATATTCATCATGACGCACATATTTTCCTTTATACGGTCAATGTTTAATTTGAATTTTCACAGGAAAATCTTTTAAAATATTACAATAAATTATCTTCTAAAAACAGCATTCAACATTAATACAACCAATCAGAAACTTAATTCGCAAATTTATTTTAAGCATAATTTATCTAGCGCAGATTTATCACATCGTGTCGGTAAAAGGTATATTGGGGCCTATATATGCATGCAAGATGTTTGAAAATATTATTTATTATCATTTTTTCAACCAAAACCAAAATGTGTTGTGCATCGAGAATTATGTGGGTCGGGATATAGATCTGGTCGGGTCGCGTCTGATTTGGTCCGGTCAGGTGAGGTTTGGTCGAGTTGTAACTGAAAGCAAGACAGGCTCGAATCAGTCCGGTCAGAAGTTCAGTGGGTCTTTATATATATAAAGGCCTATGCGCGAGATATACAAATATACAAACGACAATGCTGGCACTGTTCTGCTGTACCCTGATTTGCTCGAGGGGCTTTGGACCCCGGGCCATGTTCGTTGGCCCCGGAAGACGACTAGGACCGTAGGTCACGTGATGTTCCAGTTTTAATCGGATGTTTGTTCTGTCGAAGCGCGAAAGACGGATTTGAACCATAGACCTCAGGATTGGAAGATTGACACCACTGTACCACTTTCTCATATAGGAGAGAAAGAAAGATATATATATATATATATATATATATATATATATATAGAGAGAGAGAGAGAGAGAGAGAGAGAGAGAGAGAGAGAGAGAGAGGAGAGAGAGAGAGAGAGACAGACAGACAGACAGACAGAGGCAGACAGAGACAGACAGAGACAGACAGACAGAGAAAAATGATTGGTTCACAGTAGGGGCCTGAATTGGCGCACAGATTTAAATAGGATAGAAGGTAAAATTCCACTTGATAAAAACTTTAGTTCTAAATGCAGAATTCTATGTCCCGGATAGGTTCGAAGTGTTTATTTCACCCCCACCCTCCACACACCTCCTACTGGAACTAACTCCAGCGGGGTACAGCCCCCGAAATTTTGACAGTCCTACCCCGTTAGCGGTCGAAAGTTTTGAGGTAGGAGCAGGCATACCTCCCCCCGCCCCCCAACCGGGTTCTAGTTGAACATTGCTGTTGCTATTAAGTGCATTAATTGCAGATGCATGGAATGCGAATAATTCGCCGCAACAATCAAGAAAGTGAAGACATTTTGGCGTAAAACAGCGAAAGCAATTCCCCATCTGCGATAAAAGGAAGGAACCATCCGTCCATCAAGTTCGCAGACGACCTTACGACACGAATGACCCCATAATCACTGCGGGGTCAAAGAGCAAAGGCCAAGAGTCAACAGTTTAAGACGGTTCTAGCTGTTTGACGAATATGGCATTGATCCATAGGTGTTGGTGATGGTGATGATCAGTGGCATAGCCACGGAGGGGGAGTTTGGGGGTTAAAACCCCCTTGGACGGCGAAAAAAATTTTTTTATGTATTTCCATGCAATTTTTATTTTTAGGCGATTTTTGGCGATTTTTGGGGTGAAAATCCCCCCTTGGCGGTCATCGACGAATTTTTTTTCAAAACCCCCTTCCGGAAATCCTGGCTACGCCACTGGTGATGATGATGATAAAGGTGATGGTGTTGGTGATGATGAAGGTGATGGTGCTGGTGATGATAGTCATTCTTTTAGTAAACATGGCAGCGATGACGTGGCGATAGTAGGGAATAGGGTGAATGGGAAGTTTCAGGAATGAGAAAAATAATACCAAAACATAGACACCAATAAATTTCGATGTCCCGTCAGTGGCGGCTCCACATGGGGGCGCGGAGAGGGAGGGGGGGGGGCTCGTGCCACTTATTGAATGCCTGGTCCC
This sequence comes from Metaphire vulgaris, assembly GCA_018105865.1. Lineage (NCBI taxonomy): Eukaryota > Metazoa > Annelida > Clitellata > Crassiclitellata > Megascolecidae > Metaphire > Metaphire vulgaris. Next base: position 13,635,415 of record CM030853.1, read on the forward strand.
CAGTGGTCTCCCTGTTGAGACCCTATACTTACTACTACGTTTCTATCCACAAATGGTTGACCCCCATGCTTAGAAGTTGCCACCCCAACGGATTCCCCCCCCCCACTTGTCAAATCCTGGAGCCGCCTATTTGTTCTGGGAAACTGGGGCTTTCATTCCCTAGGAACTCCACTCACCCTCGTTCCCCCCCCCAAAGCCTCCTCAGCCGAGATTCTCGAAAGATTCCGTCCCTGAGATAATGTCCGCGGAAAATCTTTGAAATTTTGGCCGAGCAAAGTGCCTTTCACTCGAAATCGAAAATGTGCAGCAAACAGACCGGGTCAACACTTGACCACTGACCACTTGACCACTTGACCACTTGAGACCAAAACTCCAAAAATCCAAATCGCCGTCGTCTGTTAAAGATGAGACAGTTCGATTTTTAAACGAGTAAGTGCGTGAGTCAGGAGATGACTCAACAGATTTCCTGCAGATGATTCCAACAGCAGTTCTTCCAGTCTCCGGTTAAATGCGAAAATTCCTTAGAGGCCATCTGACGAAGCACCACTGGTTTGTCTCTACAGATCGGACGAAACTCAAGGCCAAAAACGATGGGAAATGGGCCAAAGAGGAAAAGAAGGAGGAGGAGGAAGAGGAGGAGGAGGAGGAGGAGGAGGAGGAGGAGGAGGAGGAGGAGGAGGAGGAGGAGGAGGAGGAGGAGGAGGAGGAGGAGGAGGAGGAGGAGGAGGAGGAGGAGGAGGAGGAGGGGAAAAGGCCGACGAAACGAAGAAAAATCGGAAGAATTTTCCGATGAATTTCGGAAAAAACATTCGAAATGAACGACTCTAACCAAGTGGCTGACAGCTGATCGAGGGCAGGAAATCATAAAATGGCCGGAAGAATTTGTCGGAGATCTGTGGAGGGAGGGAGGCGTAGGGGAGGGAACGATGAATGAGGAGGGGTGCCGACGGGCGAAGAGAAGGGGCATGGAGGTCAGAGATGCCATCAAAGAAGACGTGGGGGTTCGCCCCCGTTCCTCCCCCCCCGCCGACACATCGACGTCAGTGAGGGCCGAGACCGGGGCCAGGCGTCGGGGGGAGAGGGGGGGTGAGCGGATGACTCGGTGTTTATCAAAAGCGCCCCTGACATGAATCTGTTTACTAGGTCGGCCATATTCGAATCACTTGGACACGTCAAGAAGAAACCACGGTAGATCTTGACAGACAGACAAACAGATAGACAGACAGACAGACAGACAGACAGACAGACAGATAGATAGACAGACAGACAGACAGACAGACAGACAGACAGAGACAGACAGAGAGACAGACAGACAGATATATATATATATATATATATATATAGAGAGAGAGAGAGAGAGAGAGAGAGAGAGAGAGAGAGAGAGAGAGAAGAGAGAGAGAGAGAGAGAGAGAGAGAGAGAGAGAGAGAGACAGACAGACAGACAGACAGACAAAGACAAGGACAAAGACAGAGTCAGAGAAAAATACAGAGACTTAGACAGAAGTCAATCTAGGTGACCCCAGCTAGAGCCCCGTGATCAGTGCCAGCTCATCGGTCGGACAGCCGAGAGAGAGAGAGAGCGCGAGAGATTCAGACTCCGCCCCTTTCTGTCTTCCTGGTGTCTGATTGGTGGACGCTGCCGCGGCCGGGGCATGTCCCTGCAGCGCGATTGGTGGAGAGCGATTTCACTGACGGTCGAATCTGCGCTGAATGGAAATGCCGAGAAGGAACTGGCATTCGAAGCACAGCAAATGGCCAACATCGTTCGCTGTGCCGGGGTTGGGGATGGGGGCGGGGGCGGAGGGTGGGGGAGGGGGTTTCTAAACTCCCTCGCAAAAGTTTTAGGGTTTAGTCGACCAACTGCCCTTCGGGGTCGAACATTCAGGGTGGAGTCAACCGGACCCACTCTTGAAAAATCGAGGTTCAACTCAGAAGGCAAGACGTCTAAGCAAAGTGTCGCTTACCTTTACACTCGGAAATACCATCGTCACTTATCGTTATTCGTTAACGTCTCAACTATAAATAATTAATTACTAAAAAAATTCAGCAAAATCTTTAACATTTCCTACCAATTCAGTTGTTGGACATTATACAGGAACTGCATTCTAGTTTACCCAGTGTTTTCACATTTCGCTCCATTAAATTCTGACCAGACGCTCGATCAGAATGGGTGGGGGCCGGGGGCCCAAAGAGTCCTCGGCCCCCCAGGGCCTTCGGGGGCCGTTAAGACCCTTCGGTCGAGAGCGACCTCTGTCTTCGACGGCGAAAAGTACTCTTCCTTTTCCAACAGGACAATCCCATCGACAGGAAATCCAGACTTGGGATGGATTCCGCTCTTCTCTTCCTCCTCCTCCTCCTCCCTCACCACGTCCTGACCGTGTACTGAGGCTGGCATTGGACGAAGGCGCTGCCCTGGCAGGCCGCTGCGGCCGCGGCGGCGGCGGCGTACCCGGCCGCCGCCGCCGACGAGTACCCCGTCCCGGGGAACGGTCCGATGTTGTACGGGGCCCCGGGACCGTACGCGCCGCCGCCGAGAGCGCCGATGTCGCCGGGCCCCCGGGACCGAGGCACGGCTTCCCGTCGCGGACGAGGACCGGGACGGCGACGCGGCGGGGCGAGTGAAGCACGGCCAGCTCGAGGGTCTTGTCCTGCGTCTGACGCTTCATCTTGTAGCGACGGTTCTGGAACCAGATCTTGACCTGCTGGGAGCTGAGCTTCAGCACCTGGGCCAGCTGGTCGCGCTCCGGTGCCGACAGGTAGCGCTGCTGTTTGAACCGTCGTTCCAGCTCGTAGACCTGTGCCTGCGAGAAGAGGATACGGGCTTGCGCTTCGTCTTGTGCAGCAGGAGACGACACTTTACCCCTCCTCCGCCGCCTCCGCCTCCTCCGCCCCTCCTCCCGCCGGGCCCCACTGGCCCCGTTGGCCCCGTCTTCCGGACCCTGTTGCTGCTGCTGCGACTCCGTCGACGACGCGCCGTGGCGTTTTCCGACCTCGGCAGTCCGACCGACATCTTTGACCATCTTCGTCTGATCTGTATACAGAAGAAAAAGCAGAGGTCATCACAGGGTCACGCATCGTTGACCTTCGTCCCTTGACCCCTGTAGACCTACTCCTACCCGTCTCTCCAGTATGGGATCCGGATATGCGGACGCGTATTTTACCGTCGCGTTAACATACTTACTTATATTGTCGTCGTTAATTAATAAAAGGCCCGAACCAAGTCATTCATTCGGAGGCTGACCGCTAACTCCATCTCGGACCTATCCAATCTCAGATACGTCTGTCCGTGGCAATAAATCCTCAAGGATTATTATTATTATTATTATTATTATTATTATTATTATTATTATTATTATTATTATTATTATGGATTAATTTAGCTGGATTTATATAGCACAATAAGCATGGCAAAATGATCAAAGACATGAGCCTTTTTAATATATATATATATATATATATATATATATATATATACGAAATATTGAGATTGGTCTATTCGGCCCTGGTCAGCCTCCGCGGTATGGCTTGGTTCGGGCCTCCTGCTGACGATAAAAGTGCTGCCTGCCATCGACAGAACACACTAGGAAAGTGGCGCTATAGAAGCCTCTCTGATTTTTGTCTGGGTGCTCCCTTCTTTCTCCTCCGGTTGACCCCGACACTATAGGGTGGGTCTAAAATTTTTATTCTCACATGTCCCACCGTTTGCTATAGAGGCAGAAAATTTTGGGGTGGGAATAATCTGATCCCTACTAAAAATAAAAGGGCAACTACTTATGGTCGCATGATGACGATGACGATGACGATGATGATGATGACGACGATGACGATGATGATACAGTTATAGTATACTCAACGGTGTCAAGTATTCTAACAAACGTATACATAGATTCGTATCTCTAAATCCAGTGGCGTCAATCTGTATTGAAAGTTGTGAGGGTCCACCTGACTGGTTCTGTAGCATGTGCACCATGCACTCTAGCTTTAGCATAATTCTTATTACTTAATTATTATTGTTCCAAAATACCATTTGCTGATTTTAGTAGCCTATATCTATTAGGCCTATCTACAACGGTACAATATAGATTTATTCGCATTTTTTGAGGGTCCGGACCCCTGCAGGACCCTCACGGGATTGGCGCCACTGACGCAATCCACATCTGTTATTATTGAATGAATTTCGCTTGTACACTTGTGGCCAAAATTGTGGACACACTTGAGTTTTTGAGCAAAATCATAAGTTTTCCAGTTAGTTATCTATAATCTTACACAGTTTTTACAATGAATTTAGATAAAACCACTCAGTGGAGTTGTTTTGTTTCATGAAATGATAAGAATTATAGTTAAATTATAAGTGCACTATATACATCAACAGAAAGTGTGTCCACAATTTTGGCCACCTGTGTTACTGTGTAGAGAGCGTAAGTAAGCGCATTTAGACCGAATGGGGCTCTATTCTCTGCGCAGTTCTTCTCCTATATTCAATATCAACATCAAGAAACTTCCCTTTGAAGTATGAACAGTGAACAGTCTTTTGCAATCAACTTTAAGAGAATCGAGAATGTGAGAAGCAAGGAACGTGCCTCTAGCCCCCATCAATTATAATTATTGCATAATTATCGTCCCATACTTGGCGTTGTGCGACCGGTTCCCGTCAGAACACCGAGGTTAAGCAACGTCGAGCGCGGTTAGTACTTGGATGGGTGACCATCTTACTCCCTCGCTCTGCTCAATGCGAAAGCTAAAGTCTCATTACTTTACCCTGCATGCGACTCCAATGCTAGGAGCGCCTCTGATTAGAAATAGAAGAGGCGCTATATACAAATGTCACATTACATTACATTGCATCTCGGGATAGAGTCGCTTTGCCGGCGGCCAATAAAACCCGTCATCGCATCGGTGTCGATAAATTGGTAGCAGCGTTAAGCTGCGAATGTAAAACGCGGGTCTAGAGAAAGCAATGGCAAACTATACTCTATGCATAATGGTGTAAGCCAGTTATGTCGCTGTTTGCTTAGTAACCGGAGATCAGCGCCAGACCCTATACGCTCGTTCGAGTACGAGACTAAATATACTCTACGAAGCTTAATGGACAGAGGGGGTGTAAGAAGCCTCAAGGTCAAGGTCAAGGTCAGGTACCGAGTC
>CM030853.1:13648056-13750556 GCA_018105865.1 Metaphire vulgaris
TTCCTTCAACCGAGTTAACGCCCATTCGCATGAATTTTCTGAAACTTGATAGTCAAGGAAGGTGTACTGATTTGGCAGTGTCGAACGACATGCAGTGCCCTCCTCTCTTGTTTGCTGTGCTGATTTTTCACGCCGAGCAACAGCCTGCTACTCATTCTCACTTGATTGTCGGAAAGCTCGTGAACGCTGGACTTTTTTTGTTTTGCACAGAGGGTTAGAAAGAGGAATAAAATAGCTAAACAATGGTGCAAACCTCATCTTCTTAGCTCTTATATAGACAGAGATGGATCAAATTCAAAAAAAACTGAAACTTTCTCAAATTCAAAACTTTCCCGATATTCGCCGATAATACTTATGTTCAAACATTGGGGTCATCGGTTAGAATTGATAGATCTTTGCCAAATGTCAACCGATTTTCAAACTTTTGGTTTATTTTGTTCCTCTGACATCCCTTTAGAACTTTGCCGCTGACCAAAGTGGGGTTACCGCTGAAAATATTTTGCTAGCGGGCTTTAAACATTTTTCGGGGAGAGGTGATATTTTAGGCCGTAAGGTGGACTCTACCCCCAAATTTTTTTGTTTTGCACGGACAGTTAGAAAGAGGAATAAACAATCTAAACAATGGTGCAAACCTCATCTTTTTAGCTCCTATATAGCCTGAGATATAGCAAATTTTAAACGTTACAGCAATCATTTCTGAGAACCTTTTCCAAAAATTAAATCCCCAGTACGTGACACGTCTGAAAATTTAATCTCCACTTGAGGGTTAAATATAAAAATAGGTATTGAAGAATGAATAAATATATATATATAATAATGGGGGCAGGGCATTGGGAGAGGGGAATGGAGGCTTGGGAGGAGGAAAGTGGGTTGTACAAATTTTTCGGAAATTTTGTTGTGTAGGTTTGGAAACGGGGTTTGGGGCCCCCTGGGGTAGGGCGGAGCGCTGATGGGTTGGGGCCTGGGTTGGGAGAAGATGGGTAGTTGGAAGGGAATAGGGAGAGGGAAGGGGAACGGGGTTTAGGGCCGGGGCAGGGAATGGGTTGGGCTGGAATGGGTTGGGCCTGAGGCGATTGAGAGAGGGATGGGGAGAGGGAAAAGGGATGGGGAGAGGGAAGGGGAAGATACATGTTTGGGGCCGGAATGTGTTGGGGCCAGGGTGATTGGGAGAGGGATGAGGAAACATAAAAGAGATGGAGAGGGAAAGGGAACCAGGGGTTTGGGGCCTGGGCCGGAATGGGTTGGGGCCGGAGCATTGGGAGAGGGATGGGGAGAGGGAAAAGGGTTGGGGAGATGTAAGAGTATGGGGATTTGGAGGTATTGGGAGGGGATGGGGAGAGATGGGAAGGAGATGGGGATAGGAAGTATGAAAAGGGGTTTGGGGCCACTGTATGTATGGGTTGGGCCTGGGCATTGGGAGAGGGATTGGGTGAGGGTATGGGACGGGGTTTAACTGCAATTAAGACGCTGTTAAACGCTCCGGTTTGATTAAACAATATTTGGTTGTCAATGACAACAGCGTCTTGTATACCCGCCGTGACATTGCCGTCGGACGGACGGACATCGAGAATTATATAATAAGATATATATATATATATATATATATATATATATATATATATATATATATATATATATATAGGCCTATAATATAAGCTCTCGAATAAGAATTATATTTTAAAAATAGAATTGGAAAGACTGCAGAGACAAAGACAAAATAACTGAGCGACAGAGACAAAGACTAAGACATAGACAGAGACAGAGACATAGACAGAGACAGAGACATAGACAGAGACAGAGACATAGACAGAGACAGAGACAGACAGTGACATATATAACATTTTTATATATAACATTTTATCTGCGTCAATTTTCTGAGTCTTAGACATTAATTCGGTCTTCCGAACAGCTATCATACCCTCCCCAAAAACACTTGTGGGTTGACTTTTTAAAGTTAAAAGTCCATTTAAGCGGCTCCTTCTGTGTTGTGACAGTTGACGTTGTCCGATGTCTGTGAATTCGAGAATTTCAGGTGCAGTCTTCGAGTCAAAAGTGTTCTGCTCAGTAAGAAACGTCACCGTGGATTAGATTGGATTTAATTATAGAAAGTGTCACGTTTATGGTGGGTTGGGTTTGGGTAAGTCAGTTGGGTTTGGTTGGATTGTAAACTTGTGGTAAAGTCACCCTATTACCGGCTTGGGTTGGGTTGGGTCTTAATTATGGGGTTTTAAAGAATGGACCCATGTCCATGCACGTCTGGTCTCCAAGGACCGATGATGTGGGTGGGTGGGGTGGGGGGGTGGGTTAAGCTGCATGTACAAAAAATATTGATCTTCTGGAGGGGCCCCTGTGATCTCCGGGTGCCCCCCACATTTGAAGACTTTACTGGTGCCTGGCGCCGCCGATCCTGATTATGGTCAACTGAATTAATGTGAAGTCGTTTAAAACTTGAAAAGCCATAAAATAATTAAACTAATTTAAATTAAAGAATCAAATTCCATAAAATTTATCAGGAAAAGGTCCCGTGTACGCATTTAGAGACCTACACACACAGTGCTTTTTGGAAAATATTTTCCGATCAGGGGCGTAGCGACGGGGTGTATATCGGTATATTTACCCTCCCAAAAAATTCAGACTACCTTAAAATTTTTAATGTGTTTTAGAGATTTTTTAAAGTTTTTCAGATTTATACCCCCAAAATCACATTATCCCCCCACAAATCAAATTCCTGGCTACGCCCCTGTTTCCGATACACAACATTATGTACACATTTACATGAAATTCTATTCGGCGATCATGCTTGGACCATGTGTAAATGCACATCAAAACGAAATGGAAAGAGAAAGTGAGAGACAGCAAAAGACAGAGGTAAAAACGTACAATTTTCAATATTTGAACGTATAATGACGCGAGCAAAATATAAGCATGTCTTAATGTTCTGCGTTGCTATATTGCTTTTATCTGTCATTATCAGGGGCGTAGCGACGGGGGGTTATATCGCTATATATATACCCTCAAAATCAGTCTACCTTAAAGTTATAAATGTGTTTTTTAAGATTTTTAAAGTTTTAAAAGATTTATACCCCGCCCATCACATTATTCCTCCTTCAAATCAAATTCCTGGCTACGCCCCTACAGTCATTATATCACATTTACCAATAGGATTTTATCGTTTAAACGTTATTTCGATGAATTGGTCGAAGAGCACATATAGCATAAAACTTAAACTTAGTACATGATTTAAAGTGGCTTAGAAAGCATTATACTGCCTGTGTGAAAGCCATGCACCAGGGGCGCTAACGGGGCTTGAACCCGCTCCGTCAGCCTACCGCTCCAGCGCGTAACCCACTCTGCCATCTTCCGCCCCTTGAAGATCATGATAATGGGGTTGCATTTTCTTACGATGTATCGTCGAATGTGCAGTTATGGGAAATATGAGCACGCGTTATTTATTTGTACAGCAGCGAATATTGTAAATTGTATACGAAAATCTGTATAGATTATAGAAGCTCATGTTAGCCAGTCGTCGACATGTCGTCTTGAATAACAAAAGAATCTGGCCTTTTAAATAATAATAATAATAATCTTTGAGAATAATAATAAGCAGAGATAGCACCATTTCTAATAGAGAGAGAGAGATCAATCGATGGTACTTCAAATCCATTCGCAAAAGACCAGGTCAGTCCAGAGATCAGTCAGGCAGTCTTTGTTTTGATACGATACGCGTGAAATATCTCTACCAACAATGTCATTGAGGTGTATACAGTTGATCCCACTTAATCGCATACCGCTTAATTGCATAACTCGCGTAATCGCATAACAACACAAAAACCCGAACCAGTGTTTTGTGCGTACACAATTAATAATATCTATTCGTATAGCCCGGTTAAGCGCTTAAGCAAGGCTTGCACGGCACCTATGCAGTTAAGCGGGTTTCGCTTGTATATCGTGATACTTTGCAATGCATATATAATCTTACTACACACACTGAAGCAATTTCGATTCGGTGGATTATATTGTCGGATGTAAATATATCCGCAGATCTGTTCATATCCCATCTTCTCGCGGCTGCAACAAAGCGCCGTATAATGGACCGTAGAGCTATGAACAGTTGAACATACGTGTCCGGCGGCTGCGACAGGGCGAGCATTCTATGTTTGGCCAGACGGCGTCGCACGACCGCCATCTTGTTTTCCGACGCTCTTTGTACAGGCGACAGTCCCGCGTATTGAAGGTTAAGATTCGCAACGCCCACCATCCATCCATCCATCTATCCATCCATCCATAGGAGACTATTTTTCCCGGGGCGGAGGGGAGGAGGTAGGGCGGGGCGGGGCGGGGTAGGGTAAACCGGGTAAATGGGGGAAGACACCCTAAGCATGCACACGACGACGACGACGACGACGGCAAACAATCCGATAATAGTGGCGTCACTATAATGCTATTCGTGGCGCCTCTGTCTGTCTGTCTTTGTGTGCTTACAGAGTAATCGCGTAGACTGCATGGGTGTGGGAGGGGGTGAGGTGGGGTAGAGGGGAGATGAGGCCGGCGTATCGGGTAACTGATGGACGTCGTATATGTGAGGCAATAATTCTAAGATTCCTTATGTGACAGGATTTTTTAAACCTATAGGTATTATACCATAGGAAACTGAAGGGAGAGGTTTCATGATACCGGGTAGAAGAAATACAGGTGTTAAAGATAAAAGTTCGCTCTCTCTCTCTCTCTCTCTCTCTCTCTCTCTCTCTCTCTCTCTCTCTCTCTTATGCTCCTTCCATAAAGAATTATATTTATCGTTTGAGCCCAAAATTGACTTAGTGTGATTTTTGAATTTAGAGATAATGTGTGCATATATTGTTCAGCATCACGTGAGCCAAGTCAAGATATCTGAGAGAACGTGTCACTATTGGAGCCAGAATGCCGTAACAGAGACTGGAGTCTTTTTCTCCTGCAGGCCTACTGTATAGATGCTGTGTATAGGCCTATTTCTACGTCATGGCGACCATGGATTTCCACTTTGTTCGATCTTGACATCCTCTTATTAATTCGATGTTATTCTTTTTATTCCCTCAATTCCCTATCCTCTGCTTCAGAGAGTGACGTACATTGAACGTATAATGAGTACCAAGGGATATAGTAGTATGGAAAGGCGATTATGCCGGGGTGGGGGAAGTGCCATGGAAGGATCCAGAAGAAAAGAGGAAGACGATGAAAATGAGAAATGACTGGATGGAACTTATGCTGAAGCAACATGCATGAAGATGTATACGAGTTAAATGACATTTCGAAAAGAGAAAGACTGAGGAAAACGCATACCCACCAGGAGTCGATGCCGGCTTCATGGAACATGGAACATGATGATGATGATGATGATGATGATGATGACGATGATGCTGCTGGTGATGATGATGACGATGACGATGTTGATGATGTTGGCACCTCAAATTTTTCGCTTATCGATACTTCTTAGACTTAGAAGATTTAAAAAGTTAAATTTTCTCGAAAGACCTCAGTGAAACTTTGAATGCATATTTCGCCATTGATTTATTTAGACGTTAGATGTATGCATATATATATATATATATATATATATATATATATATATATATATATACTGTATATAGCATGGGGTTTGGATCTGGTGGATTTACCTTTGCCCTGATGATAAAGAGCCGTCGTCGTTTGACCTTTGACATTTGGTGACGTCACTTCCGCCGCCGCCGTGGCGTCTCGGTCTTTGCAGACCGGAAACGAAGAAGCAGAAGAAGCGGAAGTCGACGAAGACGATATGGACGAGTCGATCGGGTGGTGGAGGGAGGCGACGCCGCCGCCGCCGCCGCCGCCGCCGCCGCCGCGGTGAGTCACGTGACCGCCGCCGGAAGTAGAAGGATAATCCGGAAGTAGACAGGAGGAAGAGGTCTTCTGCTGAGACGAATGCTGCTGCTGCTGCTGCTGTTGGCAAGTTCCGGTCGGGAGCGCTCGGTGGTCGTAGTCGTCGAAGGAACTTCCGGTGCGGAATCCGGGAGGAATCGAACTTCCGGTGACGTAATGATGACTCAGAGGAGCGTTCGTCGTCGTCGTCGTCGCCGAGTTGACTAAACCGTCGTTGCCGCGATGATGATGATGAGGAGGCTGGTGGTGATGATGATGATGATGATGAGAACCGGGAGGCGTGATGTCGTAGTAGTCGGCGGCGGTGATGGGGGCCGGGGGCGGGTAGGAAGGCCCCTGGACCGCGGCCCCCGCTGGGCCCTGGAGATGACCCCTCATCATGTGAACGTCAATGGCTCCCAGCAGAGCGTCGCTGACGTAGGAGTCCGAGGGAAGGGAGGACTGCTGGAGGGGGTGGTGGAGGGGGTGATGGTGGTGGTGGTGGTGGTAGGGGTGGGGAAAGAATGAGGAGGAGGCGGAGGAGGGGTTCGACGGAGCCGTCTCGATCAGTCCCCCTCCTCCGCCGCCGCCGTAGAGTCCCGAGGAGTGATGGAACGGCGCCGGGTAGGGTTCCTCCTCCGGCGGGGGAGGAGGAGTCGATCCCCCTCGGCACCATGTCGCCGGCGTACGGGTCCATCATCGGGTAGTGTCCGGCGGCCATGAGGAAGTCCAGCTGTTGACAGGATCCGTCGCCAGGTGGCGGCTGCTGCTGCTGCTGCTGAATCGACGATTCCTCTTTCACCCTCAGCAGGCTCTTGACGGTAAAGGAAGTGGCCAGTTCGGAGGATGAAGGGCCCGGGACCAGATGGGGGTGTTCCCCCGAAGGACCTCTCCTCCTCCTCCGCTTCCTCTTCCCATCCCCTGGAGGACAACGCCGTTCGATCCTCCTCCTCCTCCTCCTCCGCAACCGACACTGATCTCCATATCTTCGTCTTTTTCTCTTCTCCGACCCCCGAAGAGTCCTCTTTTTCTTTCTTTCCGGCGCCGAATCTAATTTCTATTCCCGAAGAAGGCGACGCATATCGGTTAGACTCGAACCCGGAAAGACATCGTCGACGGAGCACCGCTCCGGCAGAGAGTAAGTAGTCATATAAACGTCACCAGAAGACGAAGAAAATTCGACGTCAGAAACGGTCAAGACGAGCTTCGATGCTCACGAGCAGCCGACGAAAGCCCTTCGAGCATCGAGCATCGACCAACGCTAATCGGTCGGTCGGTCGGTCGGGCTCGGGCAAGCGGCGTTCCCCTCCGGAGGCATCGCCCGCCCGCCCGCCCGCCCGCCCGCCCGCCCGCCCGCCCGCCCGCCCGCCCCCGCCCGCCCGCCGCAGCCGCTTTACCTGCCCGTGGCGGCGGCGAAGCGGCGGCGGCGGCCCAGAAGCCCGTCTTCACCGTCCGTCGATCTCGCGCGGGGCCGACCCCGGGTGCGGCCTTGTTAGCACTCGCCCGCTCTCTCCCACTCGTCCCTCCGATCTCCTCTCTTTCTCACTCGCCGTCTCTCTCTCTCTCTCTCTCTCTCTCTCTCTCTCTCTCTCTCTCTCTCTCTCTCTCTCTCTCTCTCTCTCTCTCTCTCTCTCTCTCTCTCTCTCTGTGTCTGTCTGTCTGTGTGTGTGTGTGTAAATAGGCGCTGTTTACGGGCTCCGTCCGTCTGTTTGGCGGGAATCGAAGACACGCTCCCTGTCGCCGGATGATCGATCGGAGAGGCACGACGGGAGGAAAGAGGGAAGGAAGTGGGGAGGGGCGGGGGCGGGGGCGGGGAGAGGGGAGCAGCATGGGCCGTCGTCTTTCGGATAGGAAAGAAAAGTCGGAGAAAGAGGAGGAGGAGGAGGAGGAGGATGATGACAGAATCACGTTGTGCCGTGTGTTTGTCATTCGAGGACCGTGAGGCGACCGGAATGACAATCACTCTTTCTGGTCGTCGTCTTAGAGACACTCGGATGCCAGATTTCGTCGTCTGGTCTTCGTGCTTGTATAATGTATAGAGGCCTATGCTGCTTCGAGCCTTATCTACAGACCTGTGACTAACGCCGCTCCTCTAGCTTATGCTTCTGAGCTGATGTGGAAATCTACAACGTCATGTTGTTCCCCTTCTTAACCGCATATATAGGCCTAAGTAGCCTATACCAGTGATAATGTTGTGACGCCTTGCAGTCTGCGTTCGATTTTTCGGGGGGGGGGGGGTTAGGCCCCACGTTCCCAACCTCCAGAAAACACTATAGAGGACCAACCACTCCCGAGTTTGGGAGACATTCTTCAAAAACTTGGACGAGGTGGGAATTGGTGCTGCCCGATTGCTTTTAGAAAAAATGGACGACTGATTGTGCCCCGTGTTTCAATTTGCGACCGACATAATTATAAGTCCCTTTTGATAAGAAACCATGAAGAGGCGCTATAGGTAAATTTCCTTATACAATACATCTATTACAAATGCACACGCACACACACACGCACGCGCGCACCCATGCGTTAAAACACATAGACATGCACACACTTGAATTATTAGTCGACCGTTTAGAAAAGATAGCATAATTATAATCGAGGCTTAGAGAAAGGCAACGTCCCTGTGTTTGCGTTAAGCGAGTTACTGTATAAGGGTCAAGATGGCTTCTTTCGTCAAATTTCTTCTTATAGGCTGTACTGTATATAGGCATATCCAAATATACGCCTATAAATGATGGACCACCATCTATATAAGCACATTGAAATACTCGTGTATCGTCTGTGTGTCTGTATCTACCTTTGTCTCTCTCTCTCTCTCTCTCTCTCTCTCTCTCTCTCTCTCTCTCTCTGTCTCTGTCTCTCTCTCTCTCTCTCTCTCTCTCTCTCTTTGTCTCTCTCTCTCTGTCTCTCTCTCTCTGTCCAATAGCGTCATATCACATTATAATAATTGTTGGGCCAATTTTGGCAAATTTGCAATTAATGCAATAGACATTATTTCTTCATTTCCTTGGGGGGGGGGCACGGCCCTCCTGCCTACCAAATGACGCCCCTGTGTCTGTCTGTCTGTCTGTCTTTCTAACTCTCCTACCCGGGAACCAATACTCGGTTGCAATCATTAAAAGATCGCAAATGGTGGAAAGAAAACGGTGTTTAGCCTACTATTTATCGGTTTAATATAACTCAATCGTCTCCAAATCCTCGATTCATATAGCGCCAGCCTAGAACGCTGCGCACACCGCATTATCGTCCACTCCGGTACACATGCATGCACATTGCACACGTGAGTGCCCGGGATCGAACCCTGGTAGGCGGCTCAGCCAGGTAAGCCAGGTCTGACACTCGCTTGTCTCTCTATACCCGATGAGCAATGTTCCCTCTAATTTTTTTAGTCCATGAATGTGCGCATGAAATTTCTTGTGTGCAAAATTGCACGAGGAAAGTCGACTTCTGTGCGCGCCGAGAATTTGTCCGAAATCAGCATTAGCCTACTTATTTGCTAACAAGATAATACGTCTCAGATCAGAATACTGTTTTTGGGCAATGATCCACTTTTTACAATTTTCCAAACATCAGGTTAGAATATAAACATGTGCATTGGCGTCAACTTGGATGAAAAAGTGGGGATCCAAACCCTGTATACCTTCCCCTTTTCTATGGTGGAATCTCAAAAAGTTGGAGTTTGAGTCTAGAACTCTAATAGTAGTTTACGACTATGATTACACATGCAGTTTAACCACACAAGACACTCATTAGTTTAATTAAAAGTTCAAGCATCAAAAATCAAGATTTACAAATTTGCAAAGAGATTATGAGTTTCATACCTTTAGAGTTTCTCTTGATCCTTACAATGCGCCCATTGGATCCAGGTCAGTTACGCTTCCTCCAAGAAGATGACTCTTAATGCGCATCATCATGTTTAGATGGTATTCCTCTAATTCAATGTTTTCCAAACAGTGGGTCGCAAATCAAAAGTTGGACGCATGGATCAGTCTAGTGGGTCGCGGGGTCGCGCGAAATTAGATTCTAAAGTGTCATTTTCAAACCAATACCACAATGTCACAAGCCTTGAAAGTTGCAATTGGGCTTAGGTTTTAAGAAATTTACATGCCTGCAATCCTCCATAGACAGCTTATATAAAGATGGTTAGTATTTTATTCAATTTTAGTTGACAATAAGTCTGCAGGGTCGTGGAATGTTTCCATGCCGCTGACGTGGTCGCACTCCCAAAAATATTTTGAAACCCTGGTCTACTTGTCAAAAAATCAATCTTATTTGGCAATAACGCAAGGAAAGCGTATTTAGACCATTTTGCTCTGAAACTCCACTAACAATAGGAACCTCTGTCTGATGATAATCAAGAACCGAACGGTTAAGCGATTTTGCCATACTCATAAGATTTTAAAGGCGCGTAATAAAGGTGTGTTCCTGGCAACATTCTTGAAAAGATAATTTTCAAGAAATTTAAATCTCTGTTTATCTCATTTCGTCTTATTTAGAAAAAAATAATAATAATGCGTAATATATTTGCCACATTTTTCATTTGAATTGAATCAGAACTTTTGTTTTGCCATTTATTAAAAACTCTGAAGATTCCTTTCAAACAACTTTCACCAGATGGCGTAATGAATTTTTTTATATTACAATTGTTACATGTTATTATTAGGGTCGCGGCACGTTACAAAATCACTGAAGTGGCCGCAGTTCCAAAATGTTTTGGAAACCCTGTTATAATTGATTTCTTCTCTTGTTCTTCAAAATATTCATTAAGCTAAACTGCGGTTCACAGTTTGCGCTGAATGTCAGACATGTTCATCCAATATCGATCCATTTGATTTGCCAGATCTTGAAACTGTTCACAATCAAGCGCAACCATGAACTCTTAAATGAAGTCGCTGTTCGTTTTCACCTCAAACATAGGCGTGATCTTCTATTAGTCCTCTAGGCTCAAATCCCCCATTTTGAGGGACCACCACAGGGAATGAAGAAGGTACAGGGCTTGGTTCTTCCCGCTTTTTCTTCCACGTTTACGTCATTGATTTCAAATCTCTATATTAAGACATTTCTATCGTTGGCTTTCTGTTCTTTTAGTTTTATCGATATTTGGAACCGCGTTCACAAATCTTCAAATAAAAGACCTTTTGACCATTGTCGAGACCAGAAGTTAGTACTGTAATTGTATGGAGCTGTTAAAAGTTCAAAACAAAGCGTCAGTCTTTATCCGTAAGTACGTGCATGATATAAAGGCGATGGAAAAAATTTCAAATAATTGTGCGCTCCATTTTTCCCCTTTGTGCTTTTGCCTTGCGACCTCTGTGCGCTCGCACAGTTTAGAGGGAACATTGCTGACGAGTATGACATCTCATCATATATATGCCTGTATACAATATAATACAGGCCTATACTGTACAACAGTGTACAATGTATGTGTATACATTGTAGTCCAATAAATCCCTCGCCCTTTTTATTTTGGCATTATAACTTTGTCAATTTTGACCAATCTTGATAAAACTAGGTAGCAATGTATAGCTGGAAAAAACCTTCAACACACCTATGCTCAAGGTGTTTGCAACTTGTTTTAATTGCATACAGCAACTCCATGTATACGTCCCGCAACAAAGCACAACCTAGTAATTCGTTTACACGGTAAACATTTGGCGGCGCAGGGCATACAATGAAACAATAATCAGGCATTGATTTTCCCAGCATACAGTATATTGTCAAGGTCCTGTATTAAGGGCTGAAAAAGGCGGCTTCCCGGCTGTGATCTCCATCGTCCTTATCGCTATCGGCTCAGCTTCAATATTCAGCCGTTATTGGTCAATCGGCCTATAGAATGGGCATTGTCTGTATGTACTTAGTATACTTGTTGAATGTCTACGGCTGAGTATCGAGTATCTTAACCGACGGCGGCTGATAAGAGGCGACCAAAGGAAAAGGAGAAGAGAATCAAAGCAAAGAGGCGACACTTTGTCTCCAAAACTCACCGCCAAAGCAGCAATCGAGAGCATAGCATTAATAGCACTGTCGTCATCATCATCATCATCATCATCATCATCATCATCATCATCATCATCATCATCATCATCATCATCATCATCATCATCATCATCATCATCATCATCATCATCATCATCATCATCATCATCATCATCATCATCATCATCATCATCATCATCATCGTCGTCGTCGTCGTCGTCGTCGTCGTTGTGCTATATTTGACGAGCAAGTTATATTTAATTGCATGTTAATTGCATTATTACTATTTTACTATTTCGCACTTGTACACACTACATACAACAACAACGATAATAATAATAATAACTGCTGCTACTACTACTACTACTACTACTACTACTACTACTACTACTGCTACTACTACTACTACTGCTGCTGCTACTGCTACTACTGCTACTACTACTACTGCTGCTGCTACTACTACTACTGCTACTGCTACTACTGCTGCTGCTACTGCTACTACTACTACTACTACTACTACTACTACTACTACTACTACTACTACTACTACTACTACTACTACTACTACTACTACTACTACTACTACTACTACTAGTGCTAACATTGGCGCAGAGGCGTAGCAGCCATATGGACAACCTGGCCAAATGCCAAGGGCCCCCGACCCAAGCCAAAAAAATTTGTTTTCCGCAAAGCTGTAAAGTTGTCAGATTGAAAGACCGACAACCAAAAAAAAGGTCGTCAACATTTTCGCAAATTTGTCAGATCATCTCTGGAAAGGGTCCCCTGCCCGTTTTTCGCCAAGGCCCCCGAACATATTGCTACGCCACTGCATTGGCGTCAATCTATAGTAAAAGTTGTGAGGGTTGTTGGAGGCTCGATTGGAGCGCAATGTTGTAAAATAAACGAGATTTCGATTGATTTTGCATCAAATTATATTTATTTCAACATAAAACAGTCCAAACATCAAAACGGATGAGCTTCAGAGTCAAAACCAAAGACTCTGAATCTAGATACAAAGTAAGTAAGCAGATCACACCCATAACAGGGTCCACCTGTTTTCGTGCCTAACCCTAACCATGACCTTTTAAGCATGATCCTCATTACTTATTAATGTTCCAAAATACCATTTGCTGATAGTGTCTACATGCATTATCTATCCAGCACAACAATATATATATTGAACAATCGTACAACAGTACAATATAGATTTATTCAGATTTTTGTTAGGGACCAGTGCTTTATGGACCCTCACAACCACATTTTTGTGAGGGTCCGGACCCCTGCAGGACTCTCACGAGATTGACGCCTATGAGTGCTGCTGAAGCTACTACTACTCAATGTAGTACTCATTTCTTTATTTTTCTCTCTTTCCGTCCTTCATCAAAAGGCCAATAAATATGTAAGTAAGTAAGATATTGCGCAGTCGGAGAATCGGTCATCGCAATTAATGGCAAACTTGATCGTAATTAAGTCGAGGCGGCCGACGACGGAAGAGATCGATTGATCTGAATGCGAAAGGCGTTATCAGCGTCTTTAGCTAAGGTGCCAGATAAACCCAGTCGCCGCCGATTGGCGGTATAATAAGACGGTCTCGTCTACCTTTCGACGAAGACCCTTTGATGTCACCGCCGCTCGCCGCACAGGTAAATTCACACAAGACGTCTCTGTCGATACGCGATTGCTCATTGCTGCCTTTTGCGGCAGGTAGATCGAATTCAGGATGCACTTGTGCGATCTCCAGCTCTTTGTTTTGATATTTGGACTCTTATTTAACTGATTCCTTTGTTGCAGTTTTACCAATTGCAAACATAGGAAAGAAAACGGCCACAACGAATGTCACAGGCCTATATAGAGTAAGTGTACGAACACACACTGACTATAGGCCTCTATAGGCCCTGCATGCAGATGTGACGTACACACCGATGGAAACGGCGCCGATATGACGACACCGTTTTCGATTATCGCTGAATATATATATACACACACTCTACGAAAAACTGAATATATATATATATATATACCTATATATATATATATATATATATATATATAGTGTGTTTAATCTATCCGCCTCTTCGGGAGGAAAAGTACCGACTTTCCCTAAAAATATATATTTGGCATACTACATGGACTAACAGCAGCCCCCGGGGAGGAATTCCCCTTTGTGGAAATTTCCCCCTATATTGACTAACAGTAGCCCCCAGCAGAATTCCCCTGTTTTGTCAGTTTCCCCCGGAGTCCAGGATATATATATATATATATATTAAATATATATATATATATATATATATATATACCTATACTTATGCAAAGTTTTTTGCGTCGAGCCAGCTATGGATAATTTTAGGGCGTATAAACATAGCAACGCCTATATTCGTCGCTGGCCGCGTATACAGTGACAAAAGCGAGACGTATTATTACGTTGTCCGGCGGCCAACGTGTGTTAAGACACCTCGATTTGTGTTTTATTTTGAAAATTAATAACGGGTTATTCAGTAGCGTCGAAAGAATATTCCCAATGGTGGTTCCACGTGGGGATTGAGTGGGGATGCATCCCCACTAGACTTCCGGACTTTTTTTCGCTTGTGGAACCTATTTTTGTGTAAAAAAGTCTAGTAAAACTACGGGGAGGGGGAACTGCGAATGACTTTTTTGCTTGTCAACCTATTTTTCTGTAAAAGTGTAGTAAAATTAGGGGAACAAATTCCCTTTTGTCAGCCTTTTTCGGCAAAGCTTTTTGACTTGTTCTTTCTCTTTTCATCCCCCCCACTAACTTCCTATGAATTCATTTCATCCCCCACCCGGAAGTCCTGGAACCGCCACTGAATATTCCCATAGCATTTAGCAAAAATATCGATTAATATATTTATGTCGACAATATTAATGCATGCAACCGTTATTGTTCGTCTTCGAACTTATTAGAATCAGGGCCGGATTAAGGTTTGAGTGGGCCGGGGGCTGAGAAAAAAGGCCGTCGCCTATACTGATAATCTCTGACGAGCAAAAAAGGTCATCGCCCTTTCAAATCGTGCTGACGAGCAAAAACAAGTTATCTCAAAAATCGGTGGACCTATTTTCATGGTGGGCCTTGGGCTGCAGTCCCCTCAGCCCCTGCCTTAATATGGCCCTGATTAGAATCCAAATGATATCATATGCTCCACTTCGGTTAATGACCTTTTCTGCTTGTCAACCTATATTTTTGGTAAACGTGTGGTAAAATCAGGAATAACATTCTTTTTTGTCAGCCTTTTTCGGCAAAGTTTATTGATTTTTACCTTCTATTTTCATCTCTCCCATTCACCATATAGAATTAATTGCATTCAGTTATACAACTAAGAGATTTCTTGAATGATCTTCACATGTTCGTGTCAACCACTACCGTCGTTATTTCGTTAACAAGAGGTCTGAACCAGGTACATAAATATAACTCGGAGGCCGGTAGATCCACTTGTTCATTTAATCGACCAATTTTATTGCTTATTATTTTATTATTATTATCATCATTACACGAACCCCTTGAGGATTTATTTCCATCCAAACGCACGCAACAGAGATTGGACAACAGCGTCAACTGTCAGCCTCCGATTTATTTATTTCTTTGGTTCGGGTCTGTTGTTTAAGTTAACGATGTCAGCGATCTATATACACACGCCATCGGGCGTCTGATGGCGGCGAAGTCCATCGCCAGAGGGCGCATTTGTCGGTTTCTCGAAATCCATACGAGAGAAACAGAGATTGGACAACAGCGTCAACTCATATACCCGGGGACGATCTGCCATCGGGCGTACTCTTCCATCGCCACGGAGCTTTTTCGAAATGGCCACTTAGGTTTCGTTTCCGCGCGAAAGGAGATCCATTAATAGACACCGACGCCCGGATGTCAACCATGAGCGAGACCAGCAAATCAATCGCCCGCCACCTTACGCCGTCATGGTTTAATTAAGAAATTGCAATGCATAACGTGGCTTGGCTTTAGTGGCGGTTCCACGTGGGGGGGGGATGAGCGGCGATGTGTCCCCCATCGGACTTTTTATGCTTGTGAAACCTATTTTTGGGTAAAAGTCTAGTAAAACTACGAGGAAAAAACTGCAAATGACCTTTATTTTGTTTGTCAACCTTTTTTTGGTTAAAAGTGTAGTAAAATTAGGGATAAAATTTCCTGTTGTCAGCTTTTTCGGCAAAGTTTATTAATTTTTCTCTTCTATTTTCATCTCTCCCATTCACCAGCTTTCTATGAATTCATTTCACTCCCCCCCGTCAAGAAATCCTGGAACCGCCACTGCTTGGCTTGGCTTGGCTTGGGTCGTCAAGTAGGCCTAAACCTATTGCTTTTGTAGGTTGGGTCAGAATCACAATGGTTGGGTTCGGTTGATTTCCAAAACGGACCTTGTCAATGTCTGATTCCACGTATTTGGTTTCTCCGCGTGTCCAAGAAAACCTAAACACATGTCTGTTCCAAAAATCGCGTGTTTGTTTGTCTTGAATCGAATCTCATTTCCTTTATTTCTGTTTGTATGCGGACAACTGTTATTTTTGTACAGCATCGCTTCATTATTATTATTATTATTATTATTATTATTATTATTATTATTATTATTATTATTATTATTATTATTATTATTATTATTACTACTACTACTACTACTACTACTACTACTACTACTACTACTACTACTACTACTACTACTACTACTACTACTACTGCTACTACTACTGCTACTGCTACTGCTACTGCTGCAACAACAACAACTACTACTACTACTACTACTACTACTGCTGCTGCTACTACTACTACTAGTACTACTACTACTACTACTACTACTGCTACTACTACTACTACTACTACTACTACTAGGACTACTACTCTTACTACTACTACTACTACTACTACCACTACTATTATTATTATTATTATTGTTATTATTATTATTATCATCATCATTAACATTATTATTATCATTATTATTAAAAGTTAAGATGGCTGAATGTAGACCAGGTGACCCCCTATTACTACGCCCACTCCAAATACGCCACTTTGGCAATTACTGGACTGTTTCGACTTTAAATATGATCCTCCCTCCCCCCACTTGACGCCTTTTTTTGTCGAGTCATCTGCAGTTGCTAGGGCCGCTTACACCGTTGCTAGGTCGCTCGTTCCGCCTTCTTGCATTCAATGCGATCGTCCCATTTTTCTTACGTTTTTCTTACACCACATCCCCCACCCCAGCGTCGTATTCGGCTGCGGGGTGGGGGATGTGGTGGGATGGATGGAAGAGAGGATAGATTGGACAAAACGAATAATTATAAAGCCCCCATCCACTCCTCCTCCTCCTTCTCCTCATGATCATTGTCATCGTCGTCATTGTCGTCATCGTCATCATCATCGTTATCATCATCGTTATCATCATCGCTATCATCATCGTTATCATCATCGTTATCATCATCGCTATCATCATCGTTATCATCATCATCATCATCATCATCATCATCATCATCATCATCATCATCATCACCACCATCATCATCATCCATCATCATCATCATCATCATCATCATCATCATCATTGACACTGGTTTTGCCGTCATCGTCGAATAGAGGAAGAATCTGGCGATGAACTATGAAGATAAGGAGAAGGGGAGGGAAGGGAGGAGGAGAATAAGAGGAAGAGGAGGAGGAGGAGGGGAGATGAAGGAGGAGAGGTTGGTGGTGACTTGAGGTGTAATTCGTGCGCGTCGGTCGGTGACAGGTGCGTCTTTGGAGCAGGGCACACCTTGCCTTCGACTCTTCTGTTTATAATCGGTTCCGCCATTTTGACAACGCAAACAGCAATCGAACGTTTGGAGAGCGTCACGAGTGACGTCACAGGCGCCGACCGCCTCCGAACTTTGAACTTTGAACTCTGACTGTGAGCAATGCGTTTATTTATAGACGCGTCCGTACCAACGGCGAAGAGCGCCCATGTGTGCATAGGCGGCGATCCGCCACAAAACTTGGGGGGGTGGGTCCCTCCCCCCCTCCTCCTCCCTCCCTCCCTCCTCCCTCCCTCCCTCCCTGCACCCTTAGGGATGCCTCTTCGTTTAACGGCAGTCGGTGCCCCCACAAATTTTAAAACGTTCTAGAAGTCAGTAAAAGTAAGTTTACATGCATTTTGGAATTAAATCAAAACCTTTCATACAAATGAACCAGATATACTAAGACGCGGGTAATTTCCTCCAGTGGCGTAGCCAGGATTTTCGGATGGGGTGGGAGTGGGGTTGGTTTTGACTTTTGACCGTAACCAACTTTCCAAAAATCTTGCAAACCAAAACGAGAAAAAAGTTCATTCTATGTATCTATCCTATGTCTTTCCATCTCAGAAAATTTCCTTTCAGATGCTGGCAAGCAAGAAGAAAGGTCGTCACGCCTATGGCGCTTAAAAAATTTGGTCAGTAGCACTACGGATGCCGATTTCAATCAGAGAGAATTTTGTTATTCGTTTCCGGGGTAAATCTAAAAGCTATTTTAGAATCTAACAGCTATTTAAATCTAAATCAGTAAATCCAACAACAGGGGCGTGGCGGAGGTAAATAGGTATAAATACCCCGCCCCCGAAGACTACCTTAAAATATTTAATGCAATTTTAAAGGTTTTTAAAGATTTATACACTCCCAAATCACATTATGCCTCCCTAAATCAAATTCCTGGCTACGCCCCTGTCTAACAGCTGTTTTAGAATCCACAGACGTTTCTAATTAGTATATTAGTATATTCTATGTCTTGATTAACTGATTCACTGAGTTGTTGAGTGAGTGAGTGAGTCAGTCAGTCAGTCAGCTAGTCAGTCAGTGAGTCAATAATATAAATGACCTTTTATACTGCAGATTGGCAGATTGGCGGAGAGCATTTGTTTAACAAAATTGAAAACCCGGAAGGAAATCCGACTGATGTTTGGTTTTTCTCTTCATTATTCGACGGCAAATCTCTGGGAAGTTGACAGCTGAACATCATTCGCTGTGACATGCTGCATGACGAGCAACGAAAACTGACTTCTTCCCAACATGACAACTTGACAAGTGCATGAATAATCAAACCTAACGGCGACAGCCTCAAACATAGAAGATATATATATATATATATATATATATATATATATATATATATTATTAACTTTTTTCCGTTGCCGATAACCAAATGAGAGTCGATACAAATTTTGTCTATGGACATTTGTTATTTTTTATTCGTAAGACTTTATAATTAAGTATTAATGGCATTATATATATGTCTACGTATATATATATATATATATAATATATATATATATATATATATATATATATATATAATAGGTATAAATTATATTATATTATAATGGTCGATTAATCGCTAAGACGATAGTAGCATCAAATGAGTAGCAATGGCAACATTGCGATAGTAACCATAGGTTCGGCGGAAGAGACTGGCCACCGTCCGCCGATGTATATATATGGGCTATGGCTACTAAATACGGGGATCATACCGGACCCTATGAGCCTATAAAACCTTTACTTTTACTTATAATGGTACAATAATATAGAATAAATACAATACAGTTAAACCCAACGGAAGCTATATCTTGTATTCTTTAGACTGTCACCGCTGGGTTTGATTTTATTGTAAATATAGCATCCTGGCATCTATACTTATATATATATATATATACACATATAATACATATATATATATATTATATATATATATTATGGTATATATACTGTATATATACAGTATTATACAGTATGTTTACAGTATATATATATATATATATATATATATGCGGTATATATTTATATATTCAGACACGATTATTGAATCATATCTTTTGAAAAGCGTCGAAATGTTGAAGCATAGAGGAAGAATTTGACGACGGCAGGAGATGATGAGGAGGAGGAGGAGGAGGAGGAGGAGGAGGGAGGAGTGTAGGGGTCCGACTGGATATGTGGTTGGGTGGGGGTTGGGGGTTGGGGTATCGGATGGTTACGGTTGCATCTGGTCGCTGCGACACTTAATTGGCATTCAAGAGGGCGATATAATGGGATCAGACCAGACGCTCCGACCACCGCCCGACTGCGACGCCGAAAAGTCTAATAATTATGGATCCATGTGCCCCCCTCTCCCCTCCCCTCCCCGCCGCCACCCACCCACCCACCCACCCGGGCATCCGCCCATCCCTCGCCCCATTCAACCCCCCCTCGACGACGCCCGCGCCATGCACCTACCTTCACTATACGATCGCGCTATCTGCCATGCATATTCTCTCACGAAACCACCCAGATAGCTGCAGTAGGCAGACATACAGACAGACAAACGGACGCACGGTCTGACAGGCAGACAGGCAGGCCGGCAGGCAGGCAGGCAGGCAGGCAGGCAGGCAGGCAGGCAAGCAGGCAGGCAGGCAGGCAGACAGACAGACAGACAGATAGAAAGACAGATAGAAAGTCGGTCGGACGGACAAACGGACAGAGAGGCAGACAGACAGTCAGGCATACAGACAGACGGACTGACAGGTAGACATACATACAGGTAGCCTAGATAGACAGGCAGAAACAGACAGACAGACAGACAGACAGACAGACAGAAAAATTAGGAGAGTCAGACACACCTATATATATATATATATATATATATATATATATATATATATATATATATATATATATATATATATAATCCGTTACCGTATATATATACATACATACACAGAGAAAAATTTGTGTAACGTTACGATGAATTTAAGTGAAAGACCTTAGTCAGACAGACAGACAAAAAATTTTTGAACGTTACGATTAAATTAAGTTAAATGTTACCTAGTCGAGTAACCGATAGTGTGGCAGAAAATAGCAGTGAAAAGGATTAATAATCAATAATAAATAAGCCTAGGTCCTATAGAAATAATACATAGATGATAATTACCCAAATAGCGTAGAGAAACAAAGAAACAAGTATTCTGTATATGGCGCAAAACGTTAAGGAAAGGGAGCAATATTAGGATAGTGAGTTTAGCACACACACTATCGCCGGTTTAGAACTCCCTAAATAGCGGTACAGATTTTGCAGATAACGCAATATTAATATATTAAATATAACCCTACTTTTGCTTTCTGTAGAAACTTACCATCTTTGTTTTGTTATGTTGATTTGTACTTTTGTATTTGTATGTAGACCGCTTTCCACTTTAAAACAATTTGGGGGCCGCCGATTTTACCAAGCGGAGAACTTACACCCCGCATGGTGTCAACTTTACACAATGTTAATGTCATCTTCCGTTCTTTCGTTCTTCTTCCCAAAATTTGGGGTTAACTTACACCTCCCTTTCCCCTAGCTTACGAAAGCATGCTGCTCGGGCAACTTCTTGACCTGGTTCGAATTTTGATCCACCATCGAAGTTATCCGATCAGAAAATTCAAGCATACTGGCAGATCAGAGGTTCACCAAGTCTTTTTGTAACGTTACCAACTTTTTTCTTGTACATACATACACACACACACACTCACACATTATTTAACAACACACACACACACACACACACAAGACAAAAAGATTATCAAAACTTCAGATATCATCCATCTTCGTGGATTGACAAGCAAATAAAAAATTTCTTGCGGAAGACCGTTCTTCGGAATTCGCCGCCGATTTTAACCAACCGGAGAACTTTTACCAACTATAGCGGACCCCCGCCATCATCTTCCGTTCTTCGTTCTTCTTCCATCCGGTCCGCCGGGACCACCGTTTGGGAACCGCTGCTGCTCGGGCAGGATCTTGAATAGTGAATGAATTCTGATTCAAATATCCGATCAGAAAATTCAAGTTTTAGATTAGAGGTTCACAAAAATTTTCGATCGCGGACCATTTTTGTTCCCAGAGTAGAAAGTCATTTAACCCGATAACCAAGTATTTAACGCGGCTCATGTTTCGTGGACTAATATATCCGTTCCCCAACGTTAAATTGACAAGTTAACAAGTGACAGGAAAAAAGATTTTCACCAATATCATCCTTCTAAATTGACAAGCAAATATAATAAATTAGAGGGCTAACCTTAACCCTAACCCTAAATATTTTGGGAGGCTCTCGGAACGGCGTTATCCTCCGGAAAATCCGGTCCGACTGGACCATTTAAAACCGCTTAGCTAGATGACATAAAACTTCATCAAATCAAAAACTGATTCAGTTTTTTATTAAGGACAGAAAAGAATCCATCCACTCATTTTGCCTCAAAGTAGAAAGTCTGAAATGCGATCCAAAGATAACGCGGCATGTATCGTTTGTATTTGTATATAAATAATTGTTCGACAACGTCAAATTGAGGTGTTAATTTGGCGGATAAATAAATTTCTAAAAAATAAATAAATAAATAAATAAATAAATAAATAAATAAATAAATGGCTTTTTATATAACGACATTTAAAAATTTCCGGAAAATCGGAAGACTGGCATTTTATCTCACTAAAATTATTTGAAAGCGGCAAGTTATTAATTGAAAGGTGGAATTGGAAAGTCAATTGATTTTTACATCTACACTTGAAAAATGTGGTTGTGATTACCTTTTTTGCCAACACTTTTTCCATTATAATAAGTAGTATTCCATGAAATGTCATATTTTTTGATTATTTGTAAAAAATTAAATTGTTGACGTCAACTTCTCTTGACCTCCCCTCCCCCTGTCAACAACTGTCAAACATTTTCAAACCCCCTCCCACCTAAATTGTTGACGTAGTTAATGGACAGCCCCTAATAGACAGCCCCAAATGTAAACAATTAGAAATGTTGACAAGCCAAAAAAACTCCGGTGGGGAGGTGGGGGAATGCATCCCCGGTCATCAACATGGTGGAACCGCCCTGTCTAATCCAATCCAGCAGAGTGACTTGGGCATAGCTGTAGGCCTACACAAGTGACGTGGCGGGCGTTTGGAGCCAAGCCGATAAAAAAATGTTTGGCGAGAAAAAAGGTCGCCGAGTTAAATTTGCCCTCCCCCCATCTCCATCTGGTCGGCGCCCGAGGCCACCGCCCCCACCGGCCACTGCTCTCAACGCTATTGGCTGTACAACGACAACAAAGCGAACGAATGCTGTCTACTTGGAGGCGTGCTTACTGCAGTATTCGCTAGATGGCCAGATTCATTGCATTTCGTCGTTGCAAACTCATCAACTTTCATCGACGAATCTCGTAAAAACATCAAATTCTTCCTATTTAGTAGGCCTAATTATTTTACTCTGTACAGTACAAGTTCGTTATCTCTCGTCCCCGTTAAGCTGCCAGAATCGAGTCTCGCCACTAAATGTGCCAGCACCGATGACGTCTAGAATCTAGATAACGACGTTTCACTGTTCTTTCATTGACGGGTTTGAACTTCAACGAGCAGAATTCTTACATTTTATCAAAAATCTTTACAAAATGCGACTGATTTTTGGGGTCATCCATAAATGACGTCACCCCATCACTCTAAGTGCATGACGTCATTTATGGACGACCCCTCTGCTGACTCTCTATGAAGTGCAGACAACTAAATCACATTTCTGTCTGAATCCGTGAAGAGCATTGCAAGCAAAGGCAGCTGCACAGAGTCAGGTTAGTAAAGGCGCTATACAAATGTCTTGTTGCATTAAATTACTTGATCAGTTCTAGGGCTACGCATTTCCAAATCGAAATACATGTACTGTATTATTTTACAAAAAAATCGAATTGTGTATTGGTAAAGTTACATTTCAATATCTATATTTTAAGAAACAAATATATCAATAATAATAATAATACTCTATCACCTTAAATTAATTATTTAAGAAATATATTTTAAAGTTTCTTGGGCCTAAATTTAGGCCTAAGTTTCATTTACGTTTTTAATTTACATTCTACGCTAACTTTTGAACCCCAGCGCCAACTTCGCCAAGTAACATGGCTATCCACTAGAGTAACTATATATACTATACAGTACTACGAAGCAACATGTATACAATACCCAAATACCCTGTACAAGGGTTCGCCATACTACTTTCGCCTATGTAAACTGTAGAACACCAACCTTATACACCTCGCACATCCAAGAAGAATTTTTATCCAATTCCGGCACCAACTCTGTTAGTGCGTCAAATAGGCCCTAGAAGGATCCAGGGCCATATTAAGACGGGGGCTGAGGGGGCTGTAGCCCCCGGCCCATCATGAGAAAATTGGCTCACCGATTTTCGAAATAACCTTTTTTTGCTTGTCAGAACGATTTTGAAGGGAGATAACTTTTTTGCTTTTTTTGCTTGTCAGAGATTTTCAGTATAGGCGACGGCCTTATTTTTCTCAGCCCCCCGGCCCTGGATGGATCATAGATATCGTGTAGAAATAAAAAGTAAATTATTTTTACCGACGACGACGACGACGACGATGATGATGATGATGATGACTATAGCTAGAGCATTCTGATCAATATTGGGGTTGGGCATTGGGGCCGAACCTCAAACTAATGGAAAATAACCCGAGATTACCGCCTCGTCCAAAACCTACAACCAGTTAATCTAATGTCAAATTCCCAACAGTAGTCCACCTAACGCCTGTCCCATAGGCCAGAGTTTTCCAAACTTTTTGGAACTGAGCGACTCACTTCAGCGGCTTTGTAACATGCCACGACCTTGCAAACTTATTGTCAACTAAAAATGGATAGAACACTAATCATTTTAACATAAGCCGTGTATGGAGAATTGCAGGCATATTAATTTCTTTAAAATTATTTGTCAAATATAATGCAGCTCAAACTTATGGTCATCATCATCATCATCATCATCATCATCATCATCATCATCATCATCATCATCATCATCATCATCATCATCATCATCATCATCATCATCATCATTATCATCATCATCATCATCATCATCATCATCATCATCATGACGCACTGCGTCGCCATCTAGCGAATGAATATGAACGACGCGTCTTGTGTAAAACTAAGTTCAAATTCAAATGATTACACACTACGGTGTAATTCTGATCGAATATGAGACAAATTCGTCTTTCGTATTCATCAATAGTAATCGTATAAGTTTAATCATCAGAGTAATCTAATCATATAGCGCTTTTGCAAGGCTAATGTTTGGCGTTTCTCGTTTGATCAACAAGAAACCTTTATATAACGTCCCATTTTATTCATAAATAAGAGAAATTCCGCTTAACCGTTGGGTGCTTCCTGGTCGTTGACCATAGGCAAGCTGCGAAGAATAAAAAGCAAAATGCGAAAACAGATTTGATTTTAATTATTTTTAATTATTTTTTATTATTTTAAATTTTTTGTTCGATTTGATGCTGTGCTTGTCACGAAATAATGATTATTATCATCATGAAATATTTTACTTCAAGTAATCACTCCCATCACTAACCCAACCGACTATTTACCTATCAAACTATCTATAGAAATTAATAGAGACTTGTAAATCTTCAATTGATCTTGCAATTATTATTTAACTAAAAGATTACAACTATCGCGCTCACTTTTCTTGCTTTTACTCGCAGTGCAGGATAATACTAATCCAATACCTATACCTAATACCCAATCATTGAATTCATGCTGAACAACATTTCAATGATCGCCACCTAGCCAAGCTCTGCGCCACGTAATAATTAGGCCTATGTACGTTAAAATCACGCAACTGTGGCCATGTGTGACGCTGTACACGTATTTTTTTGTGTACGCACAACTATCTGAGGCTGCGAACAATTTTTACCAATAGCAACGTCGTCGCACGCCCAGCCGACCGTGTTAAACTACGATTCTACGAACAATTGTTACCAATAGCAACGTCGTCTTCGAACATCGTCCACGAACGCATCGCGACGTAAGGACTAAACGGTCTAAACCGTTTAGCAATAGTCAACCAACCAGAACGCTTGAAGGTAACAGACATACAGATAACGATTTTAATATGATAGATTATTATGGTATCATCATAAGGGCCTAGACTCACTGCCCTTCGGATGTTGACTATAGCCTGGCTGATAATTATAATTAATATACCTTTCCTATGTCTATTTTAAGAAAGGCTGAGCGCTTTAGAATAAGCAGATACTTGTGTGCTGCTTTCCAAGGCGCTATAGAAATCCACGAGATTTTACTTTACTTACTTTACTTTACTTAAGTTATGAGAGTATCCAGAACACTCTCTATGGTCGTGAAATTTATGTTACTGATCTATGCTGATGGGCAAAACATCGCTGTTGCTAAGGTAAACAAGCGATGGATGGATAAATTTTGTCTCAATTTTGTAGATATTCTACCATTCTCAGCATAACACCATAATGGTAGTTTGTATATTTACTGGTATGCCTCCAGAGATTTGTAAGCCTTCGACGACTCCTTTGAATGATCCCGGCGTATCGATCAAAACAGTAAACATCGCCGAACTCTAAGTCGGGCCACACAGGGTTTCTCTGTCCATCCAACAGAAATTCCGTACGGATCAGGCAAAATCTTACTAGCACCATCATATGATTCATATCCCAACTTCAGTCTGTAGCGCAACTTTGCTTCTTGGGGCAAAGAACTTATTATGGCGACAAACTTTGATCCAAAACAAAGTTGTTTATACAGGATGCCATTAGCAACAATCTGCTTCTGCCCACCAGTGGGCGGAGCAACCGGAAGTTTATAAATTTGTTGATAAACACTGGATACCCTCATAATATGAATTATTACTTGAAATAATGTTGCCTACCTGACGGGGTTTATTATCCCTTTTGGCAGCCTTTCTCTCTCCTCACTAATCAACTAACTAACGGACTAACTTCTGACTAGTAAAATAATACAAAAATAAATCTCATTTTCTGTTCATAAAACGAAAGGAAAGATACAAAAAATTAACGGGCATCGAAATATCGATGTTCATACTTATTAATTATTTATTATTCCACGAGCGACGTCTTCACTCTTCATCGATGATGATGATGATGACGGTGTCGATGACGACGACGACAACGATGATGATTATGACGACGACAATGACGTGCTTTTTGCAACTTTCAAGGCTTGTGACATTGCGATATTGGTTGGAGAATGATAAGTCTGATAAAATTTCGTGCTACTCCGCGACCCATTCAACTGAGCCCTGCGACCCACTTTTGGGTCGCCAACCATAGTTTAAGAGACACTGCTATAAAGTCTATGGTACTCTAGACTCTTGAGTCTAGACTCTAGAGTCTGCTGACTGAAATGTCGCTTCTGCAATAGACTCCGCTCGACGACTCATCTCTGTCGAGTCCGATTTTCTTCTGGAATTTCTTCATCGTCAGAGAATCGTCAGGAATTCTAAAATCAAAACAGAGGTATTTACAAGGGCGTACCTATAGGGGTATTTGGTGCCCGTGGCAGGAGAATTAGACAATTAATTGAGCAGGTTAACAAATCCTTAATTAGCAAATCGTGACATTTGATTGACGCAAGATTACAACTACAGCTGCACTTTTCTTGCTTTTACTGATGCGAACTGGTCTATGATCACGTGCTCAAAGTCAGTTTTCTCAGTTTCTTGGCAATTGAACATCAATAATATCTTTCCAAAGCCATTAAGCCCAGGTAAAACTAATGACGAATATTACAAATAAAAGTACATTAATATTAATAGTTACTAATAGTTACTACTTACTAATATACCTAGGTTATAATCAGTGGCGGCTCTAGGATTTGGCAAGTGGGGGGCCGTTGGGGTGGCAACTTCTAATCATGGGGCCAACCATTTGTTGTTTAATGTATGTAACATTAAGTATAGGGTCCCAACTGGAGGGGCCACTGGGGCCAGACACTGAATAGGGGGCACGGGCCCCTGGCTTTGGTGGAGCCGCCACTGGTTATAATAATAATAATAATAATAATAATAATAATAAATAATAATAATATAATTATTATTATATATATAATTATAATTATAATTATTATTATCTTTATCTTTATCTTCTTGACGACTTCTATAGCGCCGTACGCACAACGAAGGTCGAAGTCAAAGGCGCTTTGACATACTTTGGCATGCCGATGGCAAACGTCGGATATTATTATGTCGCCCAATGTTCCAAATGGGACGGCAGGATCTAAATCTATTAAATCTATATATATTATTATGGTTGCCAACCGTCCTTTATTTCAAAGGACAGTCCTTTAATGCACATCTGAATCCTTGTCCTTTATTGCGTTTATAAAGGACCATGGTTTGTCCTTTATTAAGTCATGAAACCAGACATATCAATTGAAATTTCCCTTTTTTTGCTTGTCACCCCATTTGAGAAGGGAGATGACCTTCTTTTTTTGCTTGTCACCGCACTCCAGAAGAAAGTTAACCCCTTTTACCCTGCACCTGTTGACACCAAGGTTTTTCCGCACCGGGTGTCCTTTATTGCAATTTGTCAAAGTTGGCAACCGTAAGTATTATTATTATTATTTTATTATTATTATTATTATTATTATTATTATTATTATTATTATTATTATTATTATTATTATTATTATTATTATATTATTATTATTATTATTATTATTATAATTATAATTATAATTATAAAGATATTATTATTATTATTATTATTATTATATTATTTTTATTATTATTATTATTATTATTATTATTATTATCATTATTATTATATAACTGGAAAGTCTTACACGGAGGCGTATGACGATGAATCTGCCGTGGGAATCTTGTCCAGGAGATGCGTTCCCTTCGTCTCCGGCGGAATAAGTGACGCAAAGCCAGCAACAACAGCCACAATCCCAAAGGCACCGAGGGGAATGTATGGACTGTAGACGCTCTAAGACACACAGATGGATACACAACGCAGACAAACTGCTTAAAGTCCAATGTTCCAATGTTACGTAAATACTATATAGTGTGAATGCTTTTAGGCGTAATTTAAACACAATAGGATACTAGATACAGAGGCGTAGCGAGGGTATCCGACGCCCGGGGGGGCAAAGTGAACCGTTGGCGTCCCCAACACTGCTGATGAGCAAAAAGAGAAAAGGTCATCACATTGTATATACTTGGCGCCCCTCAGATCAGGTCTTACTACGGCGCCCCTCAACTCTCTACAGCGCCCTTCTTATACTACTGACGAGCAAAAAAAGGTCGTCGCACATCATGTTTCTTCTTCTTTGTCATGCATTTCACTTACCCAAATACCCAATTTTGGCGCCCCTCCCCCACCTCGGCGCCCGGAGGCATACGCTTTCCTGCCCCCTAGCTACGTTCCTGACTAGATAAGGCATTTATATGTTAGTCTGACGTTTCATTTAAGGCTACTGTTTGGCGTTTCTCGTTTGCTCAACAAGAAACCTTTTTATAACGTCCCATTTCATTCATAAATAAGAGAAATTCCGCTTAACCGTTGGGTGCTTTCTTGCCGTTGGCCATAGGCCAGCTGCGAAGAATAAAAAGCAAAATGCGAAAACAGATTTGATTTTAATTATTTTTAATTATTTTTTTGTTCGATTTGATGCTGTGCTTGTCACGAAATAAAGATTATTATTATCAAATATTTATACAAAATTGTGAAGAACTGAAATTAAATACGTACTTAGCGGGTCTGTAAAATTTAGCACGTTATATCCAATACCATTCAATACGCTAGCACTAGCACAGCACACGTAACCGTACATTGCGGTACTTTATAACAGAGTATGCGTTATAACCGAGTCCGTTATAACGAAGTCCTACTGTAGGCCTATAGAATATTACAGAAACTAATTTTAATTTATACAGGCTTGTTATTCCGAGGTCCATTTTTAGAGCAGAAACCGGGGGCCAAGTGGCCGGGCCTGTGGCCCGCCCCTCTAATGGGGCCCGCCTATACGATCGAAGCTTACCAGGAGCCCGACCATCGGGGCCAGTGAATTTCCGACGTTGCCGCAGAGGGTGCTGGTGAACATGCCCTTCGCACGTACGACGGTCGGGTAGAGTTCAGCCGTGAAGCAGATGGCGATGGCCCAGGATGCGGTCACACACAGCTTCCCCATCATCGTCAGCGTTATCGAAAGCCAACCCAAGTCTGGAATATAACAATATGATTACTATTTTTCAGACTTAGTAATTATAACATGTTAATATGTTGATTATAATAAATATTATTAGCGATCCAACAGAAGTCTTGAAAATAATTATAATGAACGATGATTATAGAAAGACTTCACGTCTTGCATTTGCCAGACATGACCCCAGAGATGTCCATGGGTTAGGTTAATCCATTCCATGGGTTAGGTTAATCCATTCCATGGGTTAGGTTAATCCATTCCATGGGTTAGGTTAATCCATTCCATGGGTTAGGTTAATCCATGGGTTGCGTTTTATCAGACTTTTCCATATTTTTCGTTCGCCAACACCAGATAATGGGGTGGGGGAGGGGGTCCAAATTGATTTGGCACCGGAGGACATCCACCCCCACCAGTCTTTGTACGCCGCTGGCGCCGCACACCAGTCACGAAAATTTTGGTCCTTCGTTAAATTTAGTCGAACACCGCTGGTTTAGACAAAGAGCCTAAGAATAAGCAGCTACTGAGATGCCAACTTTAGAAAGCGCTACACCAGTTCACGAGATTTTACTTACTTATTTAGATTCGAATTGCGACATTCTATGCCTATACACCGCACGCAACAGCAAAAGATATTTGGTAAAATTATATTACTTTAGTCTTTTGCGTTAATTATAAAGAGCAAAACCAAAGCTCACTATCAGAACTTATGATAAATGCTAGTATGCTGTCTTATTCACAATAAACTCTGGTCGTCTGGTTGTCCGGCCTTATATCCTCGATTTGACTTGGATCTAGAAAGATTAGGATGTTTCTTGCATCACGAAGAGGCGCTATAGAAGTTGATCATCAGATCAGTAAACGACGGATAGAAATCCAACTATCGAAGCCGTTTTCTCGGTCCAGGCAATAGGGCGTACCCAGGGCATCTGTCATGCCCTGGATACGCCACTGGTGCAGCACAGGCTTACCGCTTGGGACGACCATGGTGCAGACGAGGGCGACTCCAGCGACGGTCAGCGTCACGCACAGGGCCACCGGCGCCCGAGGTAGGTGATGGACAGCTGGGCGATGGCGTAACCAGGGAGTTCGACGACTCCGGACAAGAAGAAGTTGAGGAAGACGTTGCCTCCCATCGTAGGCATAAACAGACTGACGCCGTAGTAGACGAGGGCGTTGGCGAACCTAGGAGCAACATCATCATCACGTGACGGATAAAGACTCGTACAAAACGGCGCTATATAAATAGCATATATATACAGGGTGGTGCAAAAAACCGAACTAGTCACATTTGGTTTGGCATTTAATATAGTCCGTTTTTTGCGCCACCCTATATATATATATATATATATATATATATATATATATATATATATATATATAATTATATATAGTGCTGCACGCTGATTGGCTGATCTTCTGTGGAACTAGAATTGAGTTGAAGAGGTGAAGGAGGTGATGATCGAGATTCGAAGATCTTTTCTCTCCAGCAAGATTTCCTTCCACCTTATTTTCCCTCTACTTCCTGGGCGGTAAATAAATCGTCAACTGTTTTAAAAAATTGCAATCGTGAACTGAGAGAAGGAGGAGAGAAATCTCTCCCCAATCTCTCCCAATCTCTTCCCCAACTGATATCATGTTTTCGTGGCTTAGCTCGCCTAGCGAGGTCTGGGCGGAACATTAGTCGCCCCAGAAACAACAACAGCTATTTGGCAATTAAGTTATACCACAACAAAGAAGTATACGTATGCCTGTGTGTGTGTGTGTGTGTGTGTGTGTGTGTTCAATTGTTCATGCATGATAGAGGTTTCTTTGTTGCACGTTATCTTGACAGAGGTAGTTGAACGCAGGGGCGGTTCCACGTTGGGAATGACTGGGGATGCACCCCCACCGAACTTCTTTTTTGCTTGTCCTGCCCCCGGGCCTTTTACGTCAATGTTTATTATAAATGTTATTGGACAAAGCACTGCTAATTAGGGATGTGAGTTAGAAATTTCGAAATTTCAGGAAATTTCCGAAATTTACTTTTCCGGAAAGGAAAAGTTGATTATTATTGTTATTTATTATAATTATTATTACTGTTTATTATTAGTTTTATTATTACTGATTACTATTACTGATATCTATTATTATTTCTTATAATTATTACTATTTATAACTATTCATTTGTTGGGCATTTGTTATGAACAACTGTCAGTATGGTATGCATATAATGTCTGAGTCGGACGCAGAACCAGTTACCAGAGTACGCGACGCCGTTTTTGTCTAGCGATTTGTTAAAACTATAATAAATCTCGATGTTAGGTTAAAAATTAGCGAATTGTCACAAAACAAAACTAAACACTTGTTTATTTTACGGTTTGTACCCATAGTCTTCTCGCCAGCACTCGATGCGACACAACCGTGAATATTCATAAGGTGAAGCTGGTTCCTGAGCAGCAAGTAGAATACTAAATTGGCGAGATCTCGTTAAAATATCGGAGAACCCGTTTTCGACCAATTTCTCTCCTATGCTAAAACTGTCTGTAATTAATTTTGTCCACCCTTAAAAAGAGAAGTTTTGAAGGTTTAGAACTTTTTCGGAAATTTCCGGACATTTCCGTCAGCCTTTTTTTCAGTCTTGATGTCCTTTTGCTTGTCACCCTTTTCAGGATCCATCCCCAACTCCTAGAAATGCAATCTCCCCACCAGTCCTCCACCGGGGAGCCAGAAATGCCCCTATTGATTGCACCCTCCCAGTTGGGACCCTAAATGCTACATACATTAAACAACAAATGGTTGGCCCCTGATTAGAACCGCCACTGGTTGGAAATTGAGCCGCCACTGCCCCCGAAGAATTCCTGGAACCGCCACTGGTTGGGTTGGACGCCCCCGATTTACCAGATGAAGCCCAGCAGAAGTGTGTTGATTCGCATTCGATTTGTCTGACAGAGATCAACGCAAGAGCTGCGGACATCCTCTTCTGACGCCTAACAACGAAACGCATCAAAATTACCTCTAATAGCGGGAACTGTGATCTCTTTTGGCATCTATTTTCCAACGTTATAACGATTACAATGATCATAATAATTTACAGGGTGTGCCAATAAAAAAATCCCGCTCTACTTTGAAGCGATGTAACTTCCTTGATATGTAAGTTACGAAAGAAATAAAAATACGAACGTTGAGAAGATTTACTCGAGAATTCGAAAAATCTAGCGTAATAAACATTGCTCTAAAACAGGACGAAGATAAACGGTAAGAAACAGGGAGACCCGAAATTGACGTCATCGAAACATTAACATACGATGCGTAACGTAATCGCTTAAAACAAAGTTTGCTACAAACTACGGAAGGTAGTCTTAGTCCAAACGATGTTCAATGTGTCCTCCTTTAGCCCGAATAACCAGTAAAATTCTGCCTAACCACGACAAAAGATTTGTGACGTGGATCATATGAAAGAAGTGCTAACATTGTGTTGGGATCAGATCTGACAGGATAAGATAGACAAAGCGATTGACCAGTTGGTACTCCTATCCGGCCAACCATCGTGATTTCAGTGTACTAAATCAATGATTTTTGCAATTGTATTTCATCACTAAGTACATATAGGCGTAAACTTCTATTACGCTCTAGGCTCGAGTCCTCCACTTTTCCAGAGGCTACCATATGGAAGGAGATAGGTGCATGGGTTTGGCCCCACTTTTTCATCCAAGTTTACGTCAATGGGGGAAGGTGACGTCTACCGACCCTGATGCCTTGGGGTTGAGTCTGGACAGGTCAAAATGAACGGCTAGATAGTTTGTTACACTGTAGTTAGTCATAGGTTTATTTATATAGCGCTATTTCCTAGCGGGCTAGAGTCAAGAGCGCTTAACGTTGTATTAAACGAGCATCCGAACAATTGCGTTTTGAATCTTTTAGTGAATGTTTCCAGGTTGGTGACGTTGGTAACACTGTCTGGCAACGCGTTCCAGACAGGATTCCGGTGTTCCAGACAGAGGCGTAGCGTCCCAATGGCTACTATGGCTCTAGCCATGGGCGGCACACATGATGGGGGCGGCAAATTTTGGAAGCGACCTTTATTTGTGTTTGTAGGGTCTTTGAGGAGTTTTTGGTGAAGGCGAAGGGGCCAGCAAAATGGAGAAGGGGCGCCAAATAAATTCAATGACGACGACCTTTTTTTGCTTTTCGGGTCGTGTCGAGGAGTTTTAGTGAAGGGGCGGCAAAATTTCAAAATTTAGAAGGGGTGGAAAATCAGCGGCGACGACCTTTTTTGCTTGTCAGGGTATATTAAGAGCAAATTGGGGCGGCATTTTTCCAGGAGCCATGGGCGGCACAAGTGCACGCTACGCCACTGGTTCCAGACACTTAACTATTGTACCCATGAAAATTTCTGAATTCTGGACGAGGTCTTCCAGGTCTTATTGGGGCAAATAATTTCTGAATTTGAATTTTTTTGTAGCTTTTACTGAATAACAGAGGCACCAAAAAAGGTATAAAAAACAACATCTGAACAGCGATCTCAAATTTTTCACTCCCAGTTTCATAGACGTGAATTTTTATGAAAAAGTGAGAGGTGGGAGGCGGCAAGCCTCTATATCTTTCTCCTTACCTGTGTTTATTCTAGGCCTTCTTAGGGAATTCCCCTCAAGTTTGCCCCATTTTTTTAGATGTTGGCTGGGAATGGAAATAAACTCAAACCTTGTCCCCAAACATTTCCTCCCCCAAAAAGAATAAACACTGCCTTACCTAGCCTCTCAAAAGGTGGGTGGGGGCGTAAAGGTTCGAGCCTAGTGGCCTAATTGAAGTCGACGCCTCTGTGTGCAGGAGTTTATCCGTTGTCGTCTCAGCTTGAGTCGCAAAGCGTATATTCTTACGTCGACGTAGATGTCGAGGTCGTCTCTGAGCGACTGACGGTTGAAGCGGGCGATTCTCCTGACGATCCTGTCTGCCTCTTCCGTCCGCCGTCGACTGTACAACCACCGCGGAGACTCCGGAACGAATCTGCAAAACAACGCACGAGAAGTCTCTCAGAAACCGATCGCTCACGGAGGTCGGTCAGAGGCGGCGCCGCTTGGTTTTGTTGGCTGGGTGGGGGTCTAATCATCTAATGCAATCCACACAACCAGGACCCAGCTCAGACTACCCTCTCCCCAAAAAAATCAAAATTTATCTGGGGATTTGCACGATTTGCTCGGGTGCCCCTGCCCAAGGCTGGGTGGGTCCGGACCCGCGGACCCACCCCCTAGCGCCGCCCCTGAGGTCGGTATGGCAGTGCACTTGAATTTGAACAATGTCGACGATGAAGAACTAAGACCACCACCAGTTGAGAATTGGCTGCTTCCCAGTGTTTAATCTAGACTTCTGGACTCCGGGGGTGGGAACTGACAAAGCCGGGGGAAACTGACAAAGCCGGGGGGAATTCTGCTAGGGGCTGCTGTTAGTCCATGTAGTATGCCAAAATTTCCGAGGGGGAATTTGAAATTTCCGGGGGAGAAGGGCAATTTTCCCCCGGAAACGGCCTAGATTAAACACTGCATCGTCTTCCTCCCGACGGGCAGTCGTTTGAAATAGATGGCGCCACTGTTCCCGTTCCTCTGCACTCCTCACAAAGTGTGCAGCTGGTTGCAATGGAATTGAATTACCTGCGACATTTGAAGACTTTGGCGCAAGACTTGCCAGGCGCAGGAAACAACTATTCCAGATTCTCGCACCTTGACATTGGGGATTTTGAAATGTTTGGGGGCGGGGAACTTTGACGAAAATGTTGACAGAAAAAGGTCATCTGCCCGTTTTCCTTCTTAAACGCTTGTTCATCCTTATTTTCCCCTCTCCAAAAAACCCCGGGGGGGGATTTTTCTTCCCATTGGGGTTTTGTTTGGGGCAAATCCCCAAAGGGCCTAGAATAAACACTGACTATGAATAATGCCTGGGAACAGCTCTCAACGCGCCTTTGTATACCGTGGTTTGCACCTCACCGAGTAGGATGATTTCACGTCGATTTCAAATCAAAATATGTTTTATTTCTCGGATGATCCAAAGACATGTTTTCTCTGATTTATTAGAAAGATAATTAATAGTTCTCTTCTTCTGCCTCTCCTCCTCCTCTCAATATCTCACCGTTAATGTCAATCCCTGGTTGCACACTCAGTAGCTTATGTTCTTTGGTAATTATGTCTTCAGTTTTGTAATTTCGCAATAACGCAAGAAAGCGTATTCTGACCATTTTGCTCTGAAAGTCCATTAACAATACGAATTTTCAAGCCACCATCTACCTTATGATTAAGCAACTTTGCCATATTCATAGGATTTTTAATACGCGTAACAAAGGTATGTTCCTGCGAAATTCTAAAAAAGATGATTTTCAAGAAATGTCAATATCTATTTATCTCCCTTTGCCTTATTTTGCAATAATAATAATAATAATTATGCCCAATATATGTGTCATATTTTCACCCAAATTGAATCAGAGTTTTTGTTTTGCCATTTATTCAAAACTTAGAAGATTCTTCTCGACTAACGTTCGCCAGATGGCCTGATGCATTTTATATTACATGCTATGATTAGGGTCTCTGAAGTGAGCCGCGATTCCAACATGTTTGGGAAACCCTGTTTTAGACTGCTTAACAATACACATTTATAATTATTGGGGTTTCACCAAACATCTGATATATTATTTATAGGATAATTATAGCCAAATGTTGCATTGTATTAGGCTGGGAGTGACTTGGTTGCTGTAGTCTTTGGTAACTTGCAAGAAAATACCGGACACATGCATGTCCGGTATTGCCTCAAATTTTTTCACCGGACAAATAGGCAAAATACCGGACAGCCCGGTTAAAAACCGGAACATCTGGCAACCCTATAACTGAAATCATTGTTTAATATAACTTACATTGCCGTTAGAAGGAAGAGAAGGGAAGGGGCAGCTATGACCAACTGCAGATATCTCCAATCTCTGATTCCGTACGCGATCACAGCCAATAGCATGTAACCGAACGTCCAGAAGTAGTTGATGGCGGTCGCCAGATGGCCGCGCCACGTGACACCCGACAGCTCGACGGCTAAAAATAGACAGCGGAGATGACGTCACTAAGACGAAGACGATCGTTTCGTTCTGACGTCAGTCAATACGTCACCGTCAGACGGACATCTTGATTTCAAATGTTTTAGGCTAATGAACACTTAATGATCTATTATTATCTTCAATTTGATTGGCTGTGACAAATATATTATGTGTGTTTAGTAAGGAGATTGGTGTAAGCCAGGGTAGAGGGTCATGATGTAGGCCTATGCATGATGTGCACAGCATGTAATGTATATAATGTGTCTGAGGAAGTGGCGTAGCCAGGGTTCTGAAATAATAAGGGGCACCAAGGCCCGACCCCTTGAAAGTGTAGATGTAAATGTGAAATTTTTAGATATAAGATTCTGTAATATTGATACCTGGATTGATTGGGATTGGCCCCGCCCCTGGACTCGCGACAACGATGACGATGACAACTATGATGATGATGATGATGCTTATGATAAAAGAATGGCGATGACGACTACGACGACGATGATGATAATGATGATGACTATGATGATGCGGTATGATGTTGTAGTTGTTCTTAAGAACTACCGATGGTGACTCCGGAGGCGAAGCAGGCGACCGTGTTGAGTCCGACGACCGCTTGAAACAAACAGTAGACGACAAAGTTAGGAGAAACGGAGACCAGGATTCCGAAGCCGATCATCAGAGACATCGCCAGGTAATACGGTCGACGACGACCAAACCTACAAGAAAAACACCGATGGATGGATGGACGGATGGATGGATGGATGGATTGATGGATAGATGGACAAAGAGAAAAACATAAAAGAATGCACGCGTTAATGTTTTTGTCTTCTTGAGGAGGAATCTCTTGCTTCTTAATTTATGTTTTAAAACATTTTGCGAAATAATTAAACAAGCAAAGAAATCAGAGCTCAGATAGTCTACAGTAGAACTTCGTTATACCGTTCTTATTAAAGTGGGCCTGCAGTAAAATCGAGTACTTTACATCCCAGGTACGTTATATATCCAATACCATCCAATACGGTAGGCCGTCGGTAGCACATCACACGCAAATATACATTGCCGTACTTTATAAGCGCGTTATAACCGAGTCCGTTATAACGAAGCCCTACTGTAATTGGATCGAACGCATTATTCAGATATTTCTCTAGTTGTTCGCTTGCCTGTCGCTCACGGCTCCCCAGAATGTGGCGCCGAGGAGTTGACCGAGAGCAAGGGCGGTGTAGGCGAACGACGCCATCCAACTATCGCCACAGACGAGGTCCCACTGAAAACGAAATAATAATAATAATAATAATAATAATAATAATATTGAATGACGGAATACTACTACTACTACTACTACTACTACTACTACTACTACTACTACTACTACTACTACTACTACTACTACTGCTACTACTGCTACTACTGCTGCTACTACTACTGCTGACTGCTGCTGCTACTGCTGCTGCTGCTGCTGCTACTGCTACTGCTGCTGCTGCTGCTACTACTGCACTGAATGACGGAATACTGCTGCTACTGCTGCTACTGCTACTGCTGCTGCTGCTACTGCTGCTACTACTACTGCTACTACTACTACTACTACTACTACCACTATTACTATTATTATTATTATTATTATTATTTGCGGATGCCTGGCCCTGATTCTTACCTCGGTGACAATTGTGGACGAATAGACGGACGTGTCGTAACTCCATCCAGACTGACAGGTGGTCGTCGCCGTCGTCGAGCTGTCGTTCGCCGCCGAAGCAGACGACGACGCGTTCAGCCACCGGATGACGTCATCGCCGGTCCATCCGGTGTAGTTCCGGACGTACATCTCGCATCGACTGTATCCGGTCTCCGTGGCGTTGTCGACCGGAAGCGCGAACCGGAACAGGTCGTCCAGGGTCAGGTTCATCCCGACCAGTTCCGGAACGGAGCACCAGTGGCCGGGCGTGGCGGCGACGAAGACGTAGTCGAGGACGAGCATGACCTCGATGAGGATCCCGAGAGACAGGGCCGTGAAGACGACGCCCTGGAACCGACCGAATTCACCGACCGTCGACAGAACGTCGTCGAAGTCGACCTTGTTGGCGGCGGCGGCGGCGGCGGCGGCGGGGGTGGTGGCCAGCGACGGGGTATCTCCGGACCTAGCGCTTTCGGATCCTCCGCGATGATCCTTCCTCTCGGATCCGATTGATTGACGTCGTCATCGTCGTCGACGGCGATTTCTTCGAAATCCGGATTCTCGATTCCTCCGCTGTCCGAAGATTTTTCCATGTCCAGAAAGTCCAATTCGACGAGGTTTCTGTCCGGCGGTACTTCTGCAACTGCGGTACGGGCGACCTCCAGTACCGGTACTGCTTCCGTTGTCCGCCCTCTTTCCACAGATCCT
Organism: Metaphire vulgaris; assembly: GCA_018105865.1. NCBI lineage: Eukaryota > Metazoa > Annelida > Clitellata > Crassiclitellata > Megascolecidae > Metaphire > Metaphire vulgaris. The sequence goes on from CM030853.1 coordinate 13,687,327, forward strand.
GTGATTTCACCTCTGATGCTGCTGCTGCTGCTGGAAATGCTGGACATGGTTGCGCGGTCCGATCAGAATTTAACTTATAACGGTCATCTATTCACCGGGTCCGATAGATTTTAGATCGATATTTGAGTCTATCGATCGCTTTAACTGTGGAAATCAACGAAGACATCTCTTTAAAGTTGATATGCTGAGATCAACGTTCAACAAGATACAGACATAGATAGGCTCACGCTTTTATACTGCGCTAACACACATGCAGCTAGACTGCGTAACAGGGCAATGGTAAAACAGGGCAGGCGTTATTATTACGCGTTTGTTTGTGCTATTGACTAAATGCGACTTTAAGTCCATAAACCGCTGACATTGAGCCAAAGTTTGTTCCACTAGGGGTGGGGGTGGGGTGGGGTGACGATGACGACACCAGTTGGCTGTTACCTTTCTACAGTGCAGCGTACAAAAAAGGTACTCACTACTTAACCCGCGGTCCACAGTTTACGCCTATGTTTGAAATGAAAACGAACAGCGTCTTCGTTTAAGAGTTCATGGTTGCGCTTGATTGTGAACAGTTTCAAGATCTAGCAAATCGAATGGATCGATATTGGAGGAACATGTCTGACATTCAGCGCAAACTGTGAACCTCAGTTTAGCTTAATGAATACGCTGAAGAACAAGAGAAGAAATCAATTAGAACAGGGTTTCCAAAACATTTTGGAACTGCGACCCATTTCAGCGGTTTTGCAACGTGCCGCGACCCTAATCATAGCATGTAATATAAAAATGCATTACTCCATCTGACGAACGTTAGTTGGAAAATTGAGTTTTAAATAAATGGCAAAACAAAAGCTCTGATTCAATTCGAATGAAAAATGTGGGAAATATATTACGCAGAATTATTGATATCTTTTCTAAATAAGACGAAAGGAGATAAATAGAGATTGAAATTTCTTGAAAATTATCTTTTCAAGAATGTTGCCAGGAACACACCTTTATTACGCGCCTTTAAAATCTTATGAGTATGGCAAAATCGCTTAACTGCTAGGTTCGTCTCCGCCATTAAACAGAGGTTCCTATTGTTATTGGAGTTTCAGAGCAAAATGGTCTGAATACGCTTTCGTTGCGTTATTGCCAAATAAGATTGATTTTTTTACAAATAGGCCAGGCTTTCCAAATATTTTTGGGAGTGGGAACACGTCAGTGGCATGGAAACATTCCGCGACCCTGCAAACTTATTGTCAACTAAAATTGAATAAAATACTAATCATTTTAACATAAGCCGTGTATGGAGGATTGCAGGCATATAAACTTCTTAAAACCTAAGCCCACTTGCAACTTTCAAGGCTTGTGACATTTTTGGTGTATTGGACTAAAGTAAAAAAGTAAAGGTTTTCATCCGTAGGCTCACGCCCGTAGGGTCCGGTGCTGATCCCCGTATTTAGTATCCAGCAGCCCATAGGTGGCTAAGTCATACATCGGCGGACGGTGGCCAGTCTCTTCCGCCGAACCTATGGTTACTATCGCAATGTTGCCATTGCTACTCATTTTTGATGTTACTACCGCCCTCTAGCGATTAAGGCTGAGTCGACCTTAGGGGCTCCTACGGGATTGAACCCGTGTCGTCGGCGTGCCTGCCCAGTGATATTACCACTCATCTATCTTCCCGCCCCGGTGTATTGGACTATTGGACTATTGGTTAGAAAATGACACTCTTGAAGACTTGAATCTAATTTCGCGCGACCCTGCAACCCAGTAGACTGATCCCTGCGACCCACAGTTTGGGAAACACCAGGGCCTGTTTTAACGTGCAATGATACACAAAATGTGCAGTGATAAAATGAAAATGTGCAGTGGTAAAATGCAATTTTCTGTGCTTTGTGCAGTGATAAATTTTTCGGGTGACCTTTTTTGCTTGTTTTTTGCGTGGATGTATACAAATTTTCTGCGTTTAGTGCAGTGATAAATTTTTCTTAAAACAGGCCCTGGGGAACACTGAATTAGATGAACACCATCTAGACATGATGATGCGCATTAAGAGTCATCTTCTTGGAGGAAGCGTAACTGACCTGGATCCAATGGGCGCATAGTAGGCATCGAAGAGAAACTCTAAATGCATGAAACTCATAATCCCTTTGCAAATTTGTAATGCTTGATTTTTGATGCTTGAACTTTTAAAAACTAATGAGTGTCTTGTGTGGTTAAACCGCTTGTGTAATCATAGTCGTAAAGTACTATTAGGGTTCTAGACTCAAACTCCAACTTTTTGAGATTCCACCATAGAAAAGGGGAAGGTATACAGGGTTTGGATCCCCACTTTTTCATCCAAGTTGACGCCAATGCACATGTTTATATTCTAACGTGATGGGAAAATTGTAAAAAGTGGATCATTGCCCAAAAACAGTATTCTGAGACGTATTAACTTGTTAGCAAATAAGTAGGCTAATGCTGATTTCGGACAAATTCTCGGCGCGCACAGAAGTTGACTTTCCATGTGCAATTTTGCACACAAGAAATTTCATGCGCACATGCAGGACTACAGAAAATGAGAGGGAACATTGATTATTATAAATATTAGCCTGTTTACTCACCTACTGTTGTTATATGATGTATTTCCGTTTCCGTCTTCGAACTTCTCATGTTTTATTCCAGCTTTTGGTCACTTAGTAATAAATCATAATTAAAGTCTTTAAAATATGCACCAGAACTGACCATCTATTTCTAGTATTAATCACAATTTCTGTGACTGGAGCTTCGCCCACCCAGACCCCGCTACGAGAACTAATCACATTGAAAAGATTTTTCAGGCGGGGATTGCCACTATCCTGTCAAAAAACTTTGACATTTACAGTATTATTTGCACTTTGGACTGTTTTTATTTTGAGGCGAGAGCATTCGACAAGCAATTACCATTCTATTCAAGCAATTTTCAGCCAGAAAACTTTTGTGGCTTTGGATGCACCTCCACCTCAAGAGGGAGTCAGGCTCCTCAGTTTATCGTTAACTTTCAGTGAAGCTCAAATTATCCATTTTATTTAGTCGTTAGACGAAAATTGAGGTAAAATTCTGTGTAGAAATAGAGTTGAAATTTGAAAAGAGAAAGTAGGCGTATAATCGTAGCGCCACGAATAGTGATCTTACGCTCAATTTTTCTCCAAGTTGTTACTCGATGCAGAAGTGAAAACAATACAAAAATCTTATTAATTCGGATTAGGCTGTGACGAAAAAGTCGAGGTTTAAAGTCTTGTAAACTGCGCCAAGCTCTCGGGAGGAGCTATAGGCCTACTAGCAATCGACTGGCCTGCTTACTTTTCCTCTCGTTAGGCATAGAGCCAGCCATTTACTGTAGTCATGCCCAAATATTTTGACAGCGGACAATATGTCGGTCCATTATAACTTTGTCTATTCGTAAACATTAGGCGCTTCAAATAGCCTACAAACCTGCCTTCATTATTACGACTGAGTGCATTTTCTGACACTCGTAATGGTCCACTAAACGGGTGAACCTACTTCACCGCTCTCGTCCGAAGTCCAATAGATTTCGTCATCATTGCAACATCACTTCAAACAAAAACTATCGACCGTGGCGGCTCCACCGAGGGGAGGCAGGGAGGCCCATACCCCTATTGAGTGCCTGGCCCCCCAGTGGCCCCCTCTGTTGAGACCCTATACTTAATGCTACATACATTAAACAACAAATGGTTGCCCCCCATGATTAGAAGTTGCCACCCCAACGCCCCCCACTTGCCAAATCCTAGAGCCGCCACTGACTATAGAACACGGATCTGTGTGAAAGTGACCGTTCTCTACAAGTGAAGATGACACTTTCTATAAGTCTAGTTACTGTATCTGGCAGTGTCAACAATAAGCTTCACAAAATTTTCGTGATTGCATAAAATGTGTCTTCATGATCACAGATAATGCATTGACTGGCACGCGCTGTTAGGCCTAAATAGGCCGAGCCTACCATCTGGACGAAGGCGAAAAGCAAAGCTACTCAACGCAGTGGCGGCGCCAGGTTGTTAACAGAGGCAGGGCCTATAGCAGGGCCTGAAACTTTTTGCCATGGCCAGTCCAGCCACAGATGATTTTTGGCCAATAGCACAATGAATGCGAAATCGATTGCAATTAAATGTGTTGATTGCGTTAACTATGATCTTACATCTATCATATTAAAATCGTTATTCTGTATGTCTGTTACCTTCAAGCGTTCTGATTGGTTGACTATTGGTAGACGGTTTAGTCCTTACGTCGTGATGCGTTGGTGGGCGATGTTCGAAGACGACGTTGCTATTGGTAACAATTGTTGTTACCAATTGCAACTTGAGGAAGTTGCCCAATTTTAACGTACATTTTAACGTACACAAAAATACGTGTACAGCGTCACAGTTGCGTGATTTTAACGTACATAGGCCTAATTATTACGTGGCGGAGAGCTTGGCTAGGTGGCGTATGTAGGCCTACAGTACATCATTGAAACGTTGTTCAACATGAATTCAATGATTGGGTTTTAGTATTATCCTGCACTGCGAGCGAAGCGAGCGCTAGCGAAGCGAGCATCTTTCTAGTTAATCATTAATTCTTTGCAAAAAAGCGTTAGCTGTTAGATTCTGTAACGCAAAGAAAATTTATTTTGAGTAGCGAAGCCAAGGGAGGGGGTTAACCCACAAAACCGCGTCCGAAAATTTAAAAAATGTGTGATACCAAATGAAAATTTTTCGGGCAGCCAAGGAGGGGTTTTAGCCCCCAACCCCCTTGGCTACGCCAACATGATCAATTCATGAAATTATGCCTCGCAAGAAGTCAAAACATTAGTTTAACTCTTCAAGCTCTCTGACCGAGTTGGAAAATTCATCAAACAATGTTAAAACCAGATTTTCTACGAAATAGAGTGTTTGTGCAGATTTGACGCTTCTGATCTGGTCCCTGTCAATACTTCAAATGCTGAAAATTGAAAGTTCCTAATCTGCGTAACCGCCCCAACCGACTTTAGAGGCCATATTGTACTGTTTAAAAATTAACCTTATTTTTTTCGCGAGACAGCTACGTTCCAGCAAGCGAGTCCGCCTCCTTCTAAGACGGCCGTGCTGGGTGAAAGATCGGTAACTCGTGGGAACCCGCTACTGTGGACGCCCTTCCTGACGAGATAGCAGCAGCGACTTCTTTCGAATCGTTCGCTTCCAAGCTAAAATCGCACTTGTTTCGCAAATCTTACTGTGATTGATTGTAAATCGCTCTTGCCTATGGCCTTAGTCATGTTATAGCGTTGGATAAATTAGCTGATTAATAATAATAATAATACAGCCCTGTAATAATAATAATAATAATAATAATAATAATAATAATAATAATAATAATAATAATAAGCTGTAGCTGAAGCCAAAGCTGCATTTGTTGACATTGATCTGTCGGAGGGAAGGAGTCTGAGGAAGCGGACAGCTGCTCCACCCAGCATTGCTCCAAAGACATCAACGAAAGCTGTCACGAAGAGACAGGCAGCAGCGCCTAAGAAAGCAAAGGACTATCAGGACACGAAGGACAGCAAGACTTCTGCTGTCAAGTCCGAATAGCAGATCTTTCACGAAAACAATAACAATAATTCATAATAATATTTATTGAATAATAATAATAATAATAATAATAATAATAATAATAATAATAATAATAACGCAAGAAAGCGTATTCTGATCATTTTGCTGTGAAACTCCACCGACAATAGGGAATTTCCATTGTTTACGACGCTCTGCCTGGCGGTTAAGCGAATTTGCCATACTCATAGAATTTTAAAGACGCGTAACAAAGGTGTGTTCCTGCGAAATTAAAAAAAAGATAATTTTCAAAAAATTTCAATATCTATTTCTATCCTTTTGCTATATTTTGCAAAAATATGAATAATTCTGTCTAATATATTTGCCTTATTTTCATTCGAATTGAATAAGAGCTTTTGTTTTCCCATCTATTCAAAAAAATCAGAAGATTTTCCTCAACTAACGTTCGCCAGATGGCCTAATGCATTTTATATTACATGCTATGATTAGGATTGCTATACTTACGACGGGAAGCTGCAGTGGACAGATTTTTTCTATCGAAGATAGAACAGACCGTGAGGACCTGCCACTCATCAGAGTCTAGATCAAAAACTGGACTGGCCTCCGCAGCTATGTTGTCTCAATGGCTGTGACACTAAAGGACAGAGACCAAAGAAAGCCGAAGAACACACAGAGACATTACACAATTGTTTTTATTTGGGACTCTCCATCTCAAAGAGACAGATCTACAAAAATAACATGCACACATACAACTGTTTGACTTGTGTTAACATTACGACACATGCATCAGGCATACATTTGTCAAAGATTAGGACTATAGGCCTGTTGAATTTGTTGTAAATCACACGTCTGCCTTGCTTTAAATCAAATACAAGCAGCAAAGGTCCACTACTCCACTTGTCCAGATTTTGAAACAGAACAAAACCACTTAGGGGGCCTAACCATCACTCAGTGAAATAGCTGAGCTTAAATTGACTTATGAATACGTTTAAACATAAACAATATTTTTAGAAACAAACCTGGTCTAAAAAGTTAAAACTTTTGTGGTTAACCCATAATTTCAAATAATGTTAAACACGCACTCAAACAACTGTAAATTAATAAGCAGTCAACATCTAACATTATATATCGCGTGTTACGATTACACGCCACAAATTTAAATAAAGAAACATATTCTGAACTTACAGTCACCACGTCAAAAATTCACCACCACAGTCTCTGACCACAACTCACTAGTCTTAGCCTGCAAACCATGGAAGGAATGGGGTGAACAGAAATCGCTCGGGGGGGAGTTTGGTACCCAGCACTATCTGGTATTGTTGATACTTGTACCAGATAATTACCAAATCCAAATGTTGCTGTAACGTAACACTTTGAATTTTAATGAAGAGCAACATAAATTCTTAACAGCCTCATTTTAGGCTGGAGAAGATAGTTGGTTCAGCAACTGTAGCTACTGTAAATTGGGTAAATGAAGCAAAGGCTTACGCAGTAAATCTCTTCCTAAAGCAACCTCTTTCCCGTGGAACTGATTACCGTTTTCAACCCTGGGTAGATAGGGCTAACTCGGGGTATGCAGAGCCAGTGGCGTAACGTGGGGGCACTTTGTTGACCGCCCCACGGGCCCCGGGCGAGGGGGGCCCCCAAAGAGGGGTCTAAGCTAGGGTTAACCCTAATTTAACCCTAGAAATGATGAAATGATGTGCTGACAACCTTTTTTGCTCGTCAGCTCGAAACTTGGGGCCCCCATGGCAAAGATGCCCCCCGGGCCCCCAAAAGTCACGCTACGCCACTGTGCAGAGCCCTCCTAATCCTGTGCGGTGATATTCGTTCCGGACCGACAAATATCGACCCAAAATATCCAGATCCGCTGTAAAATACACATCCGGTCACCCCTAATGGAAGTAATCACAAAGCGATTGCCCGAAATGTCACGCGACCGGAAAAGCACGGGACAGCGTATCGAATATAATTTCTGGCCAAAGAAACGACACCGTTACTGCAAGCCAGATGCCCAGCAAGAAAAAGTGCCGAGGCACAACATTAAAAAGCAGACTAACACTCTAACATCGCATACTTATATATCAGACACGTTAACAACTCGTCTCGAAATTTAACCTGTACACAAAATATGAGAGCGTTTTAATACAGTTTGTCTTAAATATTCCAATGCATTTTAACAGCAAAATTATGTTAGTTTTGGACGATCCCCAATTTAAGAAACTGCTGTGGCGGCTGCTATTTTAAAATGCCACAAAAAACTATAATTTTAATACCTCTTTTCTACAGAATAATTTAACTGGATTTGAATAATATTAAAAATAAAACTCATCAAAGTACAGTATTTTATAACTCAATAGTGTACTGCATTGCTTTTACATCTATTATACATCAGCTTTATAGCATAATGAGAAAACACTGGATAATTAGCTATACATGCATGTGGTCTGAAAAGCAAATTATTTCCGTCATTGATACTGACAGATATACAAACATTTATAATCTTAATTTTACTTATATGAAAATACAACTTTCTGCCGAAAATTACTGAATTAACAAACGCCACCAACTAACTATCAAAACCGATGAAAATTGAAGAAAATTTTTGAATAAAATATTACCACAAAAGCAAAATCAAATCGACGCACAGAAGCCAACAACCATGGAAATAGTCTAACTCTAAGTAGGTAGCGAAAGTCGAAACGAACGACACAAAAAGCCCTCGATAGTTACAAACCGACTCACAAAAAGCCAGAGAAAAACATGTCCCCAAAAACACCCGAATCACAACAACGACAAAGTCTTTTCCGAATCAAAGCAACGGACAAAGTATGAATGAAACCAGAATTCAAAACTCCAACAACCCAAGACTTTGAGCCATGTATCAATTAGTACATACAGTAGAACCTCGTTATATCGAACTCACTTATATCGAAATCACGTTTATATCGAAGTTTGAGTGCCGGTCCCGCCAAAACAGCGTTAATGATACAGGAATCGGATATATCGAACCTCGGTTATGTTGAAGTATTTATCACGGCCCCTTGAACTTCGATATAACGAGGTTCTACTGTATGCTGTATTGCATCAAGAAGCTAAAACGTATCGTTTGGAAGAAAATAAACGGATTGTACTTACAAACATCGTAACAACTGTGCTGCAGATACTAACAATAGGCAGTTACCCTAAGACAAAAGGCTATTGATAATGTGACACGTTTCTTACCCTTACTTACGGTCAATGCTGTAAAACTCAAAACGTTACGATAACTTTAGTGTAGGAAACAAACAAGGATTAAAAAGGTTAAGATGCATTTCCATAGTTAAATCTCACCACATTGTCACTGTTGAGCTGCTGTATTGTGAACAGTAAAGATGTTTAAAAATGAATGAAAACATAAAGAAGCACAATATTTAAGCCAGCATTTCAGTCAATATGGAATGCAGTTCTCTGAAAGGTAGAAATCGCTCGCTTATAAATGCAGCCAAGGGAAAGGATTCAAAGTCACACACACACACACACACACACACACACACACACACACACACACACACACACACACACACACACACACACACACACACACACACAAAATAGAGGAATTTTGGACAGCTTCTTAAATAAAACTAAGCTACATACAATCATCAAAAGAACTGTTTTCCTTTAAAAAAATGAAAACAGCAAATAAACCAGTGAAGAAAGTTGACAAGAAGCTAATCAAGATGTAAAAAGCGACTAAAATACTCAAGAACGGCTTTTAAAAAGCCTTGAAAAGCGAGAAAATAATAAAATGCAACACACACAAAAAGCAAGTAAAACAAATACAGAAGAAAACCAAAATACTGTAGGGACATAAAATACAAGACAAAAAATAGAACAATTTCTGAAGTCAAAATAGTAGGCTAAATAAACTATTATTTTCTATCCTGTGTACGATCTTCTTTCAAATCAAAACTAAACCGATTCCTACATCTAGTAACAAGTTAGCTTTCACTTGAAAAATGGTAAACAAATTCACAACCACAAAATAAGTTCATTTGACCAAATCCTTTGTTTGATGAAACCCGAGACTAGTGTTTAATCTAGACTCTGGACTCCAGGGAGAAACTGACAAAGCCGGGGGGGGGGGGGAATCAGCTAGGGGCTGCAGTTAGTTGATGTAGTATGCCAGAATTTCCGGGGAGAATTTGAAATTTCCTGGGGGAAAAAGGGCAATTTCCCCCCGGAAACAGTCTAGATTAAACCCTGCCCGAGACACGTAATATATTGGAAGTCATAACGAGTGAAAAAACTCAGAACTCGGCCGATCAGATTTAGTTAGCAGATAACTGCATTATAAACAATTGTACTTTGTCTATACACAGGTCAAAACAGAACATACCCATGAATATATAGCCATATCTATTGTTTAATGAAACCTGAGACACATAACATGTCCAAGAATATAATCTATAGAGACACAATAGCTTTCATTATCAAAATTGCATAGACTCACAACAACCCACTGCAAATTCTGCATTAATAGTACCTCCTTATGCACTCAAAACGCATTCATGATATATAATGTATTCCTCAAATGCCTGTAAGTGTGGTATTACATCATATTTGTGGAGAATAATTTAAGAGCATTTGAAAAAAACAAGTATGCAAATGACCTGAGGAGCTGATGCTCAAAATACTTTACTCAAAACACTCTTCCTGTGGTAACAATTTCACAAAATATGTGCGTTAAAAATTGCAGAATTTAACTCAAGAACACCTTACCATTGTTACCACCGTCGACAAAATTTGCACAAATTCATTTTCAGATTCACACATCAGGGACAATAATTTCGACATCGACACACTAACTCAACTCTACAAAATTACCCAAGCACTCAATAACAGAAATCTTAAGTCTACGCATACATTCCGACATTTACTAAAATGTAGCTGAAGCTTTAAACTAATTTCTGAACGACGAACACACACTGGGGTTGCCAGATCTCCCGTATTTCACGGGAGCTCCCGTATTTCAGCCCATGCAGAGTTCTGCCTCCTTATAACTTGTTTGTAATATTGATTCACTACATGCAGATGATGCAGTGCATTGAACAGTGTTGTTTATTGCTTTTTCCTAGTCTATACTTTATAGTACTGTACTGTAGTATAGCTCTAGCCATAATAATTCACAATGAACTGGACCGTGGAGTGGGTGCATTGATTGCGGAAAAAATCTCCCGTATTTCAACTTTGGATATCTGGCAACCCACACACACTTCAAAATTTCCTTCCAAAACAACCAACGGCAACAGCATGCATCAAAACTTATATTAAAAACTTTTTAAAAGAGCATAGAAGAGTTAACAGTCAAAATACCGGGATTGGTCGAACTGCATTGTTGGATTGTTCTGGTAAACGACAACAATGTGCATTGTAATGTAATTTGTTATCTAGCGCCTCTTCAGTATTAATTAAGTCACTCATAAGAATATGGGCTCAAGTTGCTCGTGCACAACTTGCGTGCATGTGTACAACAATGTGGATTGTAATGTAATTTTTATACAGCGCCTCTTCAGAGTTAATTAAGTTACTCATAAGAATATGAGCTCAAGTTGCTAATATGCAATGAAAATCTGATTTGTCTGTCAAATTACGCCAAAAATACATTCCAACACCCAGAATTCACGAGGATGTACAGTCATACCAGTTTCACAGCGCACTTAACTGTGATAATTAGCAAAATGGAATTAACCTTATACTGTATATATTTTCTGATTACTGGGAATCAAATCGGTATTCTATTAGAGGGCGTGTAATAAACACGCATCAACGTGTTTGACCAGCATACATTGCAGCAGACCGTCTTCAAAATTGCGAGACTGCAAAATAGCAACGAACAATTTCCTCAGCACGCATGCAACATGCATTTATGGTAAAACACATTATGAAAATGAACTGCTAATTCTGCAAGACCAACTGCTAGTTCTGCAAGACCAAAAACCTCAAGACGACAATTACATCACAAGTTACCTAAATATAATGCCTGACCAAACAAATCATTAGCAACTACATCAAAACAAGCAAAGCAACTTTACAGCGTGGCAAAACGTTTATTACTAAAGATACACAACACAGATTACACGTAAAGCAGAAAGAAATTGAGAGCACAGCAAGATTCTCTCGTCACTTAAAAATGATATTACAACAAAACGTCCGAAATCACGCGCAGCCAACAGAAATCTAATTCAAAGGCATACAACATTATTGCAGTGGTTCGTCTATCAAAATGGAACGTCGTAAAATTCCAAAAACTAGCCACCACCAATTTCCTTACTTAAAATCCACTGTAGGAGTGTTTCTGATAGAAAATATGATGTCCGCTAGATTCAAAAGTTAAATGAAACTTTTTCTATATAATTTTAACAAAGCCTTTAATTTAAAATGTCAGAAAATCCTGGACAGGACTCAGCATTAAAGCGGCTTTACAACCTGACAAACTCAATCACCTGAAACAGCAGAAGCAAAGTATTCAATAGTAAACAGCAAACTGTATGCATAGAAAAGATCATTACCATAACATCTTAACCCCTTTACCGGGAATCCCGGACATATCTGTCCATTTTGCATTGAGTTACAGTTAAATACACAGTTAAGGGGTTAATAGCATTAATAGTAACAAAATTTTGCATACTCTGAAGCAGTGGCAGTTCCAGGATTTCTTGGTGGGGGTTAAATGAATTTGTAAGGAAGTTGGTGTGGGAGGGGGGATGAAAAGAGAGGGAAAAAATCAATAAACTTTGCCAAAAAAGAAAAAGGCTGACAAGCAAAAAGGCAATTTCCCCCGAATTTTACTAAACTTTTACCGAAAAATACGCTGACAAGAAAAAGAGTCACCCGCAGTTTTCCCTGTCATTTTACTTGACTTTTACCCAAAAATAGTTTGCCAAGAAAAAAAGTCTGGGGGATGCATCCCCACTCATCCCCCCACGTTGGAACTGCCACTGCTCTGAAACACACAATAATTTCAGTGTACACTCATAATAATATTGTCTTCATAATGCAGCCTGGAAATTACCCTTTACGCACTTCAATGACTGGTCACAGTGGTCAGCAAAGAATATTATTGGCAAAATGTTATCATACATAAGCGCAGCTGTGCAAAACAATCAGCTAGACTTGACACCTCGTGACACAAGTATTAAGCGTCAGAATGGCAAAGATACATTAGTGAACCACAAAGGCAAAGACTAATGTAGGACAATTTCAGTCGAAGACATCACCATTGAGACTGGGCATTCAAGAAAAACAATCCAAGGACACAGATCCAGGCCAAGGACAACTCTTGCTGCCACTACTATTACTGCTACTATTACCATCTACTACAGCTGCTGACTACTACAGCTGCTGCTACTACTACTACTACTACTACTACTACTACTACTACTACTACTACTACTACTACTACTACTACTACTACTACTACTACTACTACTACTACTACTACTACTAATAACAACGCACTTTTAAACCACCAGTCATATCTACCCCAAGAGCTTGACCATCAGGGACACTGAAAATTTCTAGTATCAATCCTAGATTCAAAACCAAATCATAGAATTTAACTCCAAAGTGGCAGTCACATTCTTATATTTCTGATTTACCAACAAAACAAAATTGGTCTTACCTCCGACTGCAACGGTTGGATTTCCTCCCTGAACGGACGATTCCACGCGAGAACTTTTCTCTTCCACGAAAATCTTCTTCTCTGTCCTCACCCCCTCCGCATCACTGATTGTACGTTCTGTTGTCTTGACAACCATTTTGTTCTCGATGACTTCATGACATGTGACTTCCATCGACGTCTCGACACCCATCTCCCTTTTTTAGCAACAACAGCGCATTGATTGTGAAAAAATTGCATTATTAAATGTGGGCAAACAAAATAACACAGGCTCATCATCATTAACCCCTTAACTGGGTATTTAACTGTAACTCAATGTAAAGTGGTCATATATATACGATGCACCCAGGCAAGAGGTTAAGGGCTCGTCCGTATAGAACATATGCAAAAAGGCACATTTTCAACCCCCATCCCCTCAGTGCGTATGTATTATATGGATGGACCGTAACTGAGAAAAAATCTGTGAACAATCAATCCAACTGTAAAGTTCCTTTTAAAACAACAAAGAAAAAATGCAATCAACTCTTCGATTTGAAACTTGTAATCTCCTTGGAACATCTAGAAAATCATACTTCATAAATTTCACAAGATGCGCGTGTGAAATACTAACGTCAAATGCACTTTGATGCTGTCAGCCGTGATGTCGCCCGGCGGCACAGAGTCGTCGAGACCGTCACACGAACCACCGTCACTTACAGGAACGACTTTTCCCTCTCCTTTTCATCCAACGTCTTTTCAACATCTGCAGTAACCTCTGCTGTTTCCCTAAAAACAAGCCTTCAATCAGAAATTACGGCTAATTGGTCAGCATCGTAAAAGAACTCGTTAAAGATATTCTTTAAAAATAGCTGAATTTATTGGACAAAACAGGAGCTCAAATTTTAAAACAGTCAAAAAAATAAAGTAAATAAAAAAGGAAGAGGCAGGTTCAGGAAAAAATTTGATAAATAATATTAAAGAATATCTGAAAGGGAAACAATTGACAATCGCAGAAGGAAGAAAATCGACAGCGGACAGAATGGCCTGGAAATGTCTTCGGCCAACTATGTTGCCGCTAATGAGTTGGTAGAAAGCAATTACGATAAAAATGAATAGCTATTGGTCACAATTTAAAATTAAAAATTCACTTCTTTTGTTCCGGTTCCTCGTTCTTTTCTTCCGCTCTTTTCCTCCTTTGCCAGAACAGGTTCTTCCACCACCGTCTCAACCGGTCTCATTCCTTCCTTCAACTCAAGAGCACACAACAGCAATGCATGACCAGCGGCACGCAGACAGAACTTCTCCAGTTGGGATGGATATGGCTGGTAGAATCCAAATCCATTGGTTGTCAGCACAGCGGCATGTTCTCCGCTAAAAGCCGGTTGAAAATCAGAAAGCAAAACCCATTGTAAAATCATTTTCATGCCTAACAATTAACACAACAAGATGTCTTCTAATTCATTTGTCCACAATAACACGTCTAGCATTTGATTTACTTCTGCCGCAGAACAATCTATAAAAAACACAGTGTCAAATTTTCAAAATAAAAGTTCTTTTTTTCACTGACAACCATAAATCCAATGCTTGAAATAAAAAATGTTACCACCCCCCAAAAATGACCAGTCAAACAAATGGGCCTAAATTCCACCTAAAAATCCAGCAAATCCAGTTGGCCACCACTGCAATGTATGATTACAAACCCTTTAGCCGGAAAGCAGTAAGCCTAGATCACCAAGCATGTCAATGTGAATGTGCCGGAAAAATCTAGGGCCATGGTGTCGGAAATATTTTTGTTGTTCCAAATTATTCCAGTTCAGGGTGGTAAAGAGGCTAAATTGCATTACAGAGACAAATGTGGAACTTAACTGAGTTATGCCCTTGACCAGAGGGTTGCAGGTTCAAGACTTAACCTTACCAGTGCATAATTACCTTAAAAAGTCTGTACAACATACAGGGTGGTGCAAAAAAAACCCGGACTAGTCACATTTAGGTTTGCATTTAATAAAGTCCGCTTTTTTTTGCGCCACCCTGTATATCAACTATTGCATTTAGAAATTACAAATAGAAGCAATGTTAAACTATTGCTAACTAAAACAAACCAACTCCTTCTCACCCAAAATGTATATCAACAGATAGGCAGTATTTACATCGATCGACTAAATATATTGCAAATATTAAACAGAAATCAATTGAAGAGCATCACGTCGTCTGCACAATAAGCATCACTAAAATACAGAATACAATACGACGGTCATACAAAATTATATGAAACACACTACATGCATAAATTATTGTGCAGAATATATCCCACTAACAGTGTGCCTTCCTTTGTAAGAAGCCCTGCTTTCAACTGTGGCCGCAGGTGAGGAACTGAGAATACGACGACATCTCCACGATTCGTAAGGCAAACCAAATCCTTCTCCTTGTATTCTTCGTCTATTGAAATTTTTAATAAAGGATTTAAACTAACATCTGCCTGTATAATAATTATCACCATCTAAAACCAAAATATCTCAACTGCAATTGGCATAAACAAGCAAGAAAATAAAGGCACTACCAAAGCATGTAATGAACCCAAACAATGAAAACTAGATCTGCTGTATAAGGGCTCATCCATTTAGTACATATGCAAAAAAGGCATATATTCCCCCACTGGTTGCAAACACCGTACAGACGCAAAATCTCCTAAATCCAACCCCCCCATCAGTGCATATGCACTATCTGGATGGACCATAAGCCAAATTCAGATTACAATTTAGTCAATTATAACAGAAAACCTACAAAACACAAAACAACCAACTAAATAATGAAATTAAAGACAGTGTAAAGCTGTCTGTAACAATTTCATACACTGACTGCATCAATGCTAAATGTTAAAAGGAAATGTAACGTAATCCACGAGCCAAAGTTAAAATGACGCACAAGACACTACAACAACAACCACTACTACTACTACTACTACTACTACTACTACAGCTGCTGCTACTACTACTAATAATAAAGCACTTTTAAACCACCAGTCATATCTACCCAAGTCTACGACCACAAATACAAAGCTTCTGACCAGCCGGTGACCAACCTGATTTACTTTTAAAGTCGGAAAAAGCAACGTGGCTTATCTTCGCTTCGTTGCAATTAAGCGAAACTTTATACTTGTTGTGCGCCTTCAGACTCGGCAAAGAGAAAAGCTACAACAAAAGAAAAGATGCCAGCCATGTACAAAAGAAAAGATGCCAGCCATTGAATACACTCACTAAAAAAAACTTATAAAAAATAACAAATAAAAAGCAGTCAACAATGCTAAGTAACATAAGTCGTTGTTCATTGTATAGCAAAATATACAGCATATAAATTGCAACAATAGTTTAACCCATTAACCGTGTATTTAACTGTAACTCAATGTAAAATGGACGGATATATCCGGGATCCCCAGTTAAGGGGTTAAGACCTAACTATTGAACCAATCATCCACTCAACCTAAAAAGGCTGGATGGATGACGTCATTCAATAGACGAGAATGACAACGGAGAAGGCGATCGGTGTGACAATAGAATGGAGAGGAGAAGGTATAGCATACTAGAGCCGTGAAGTGGTCAACCAGTGGAGGTTTCAGGATTTCCTGGTGGGGGATGAAATGAATTCATAGGAAGTTGGTGGAGGGGGTGAAAATAGAAGGGATAAAAATCAATAAACTTCATCGAAAAAGGTTGACAAAAAAGAATTTTACTAATTTTACTACACTTTTACCCAAAAAATAGGTTGACAAGCAAAAAAGGTCATCTGCAGTTTTTCCCCATAGTTTTACTAGACTTTTACCCCAAAATAGGTTGCATCCGCTGCTGTGGTCAACCCTCGTAGCAAGGATCGCAGAAGACAACACAAAACTTAACTAATCATAAACTCATGGCAAAACATATCAACATTAAGCACACTTCTACAGGGAAAATGTCACAGCCACAAGACCATGTGTAAAAGGTTGGGTTACAGCTAATATATATATATATTAGCATCCTGAGCATTCCACATAAGCTCTACTATGTAAACTGTCTATTACATCACTTTACATTACATTACAACGTAGCAGCATACAAGGAAGCGGTCGATGCAATAAAACTACCTTCAACTGCTCTTCAGAACAGACGAGAACCCGATGCCCGTCGCTCGGGTCGGACGAAACCGGTCGACCATCGCGGTCGACGACAAACACTGCAACAACCGGCGCTCTGTGACGCAAATGGATTTCTTTTGCTGCAGAGAAATACACAAGATGTCATGTCAAGGTATCAAAATCATCGTCCTTATGATAGGAATTACCAGGCCCATAGAAGTGAGGGTGCAGGGGGTGTGGCTGCACCCCTTGAAAAAAATCAGGAGGTGTGCCACACCCCCTGGAAGATGAGACTGGTTTCTTTGCCTTTCAGGATTTTAAAAAAGAAGATAAAGGAAGGGCAGTGACCTTTTTGCCAGTCAGGACTTTTAAAACAGGAGACAAAGGAAGGTGACAACCTTTTTTGCTTGTCAGGATTTTTAACTTGAAAAAAACTGCACCCCCTGGCAAAAATTCCTTTACTATGACAAACTGGTTTAAAAATTTCTGCCACTGCATGTTTTTTCCCACAAATTCTCAACGTTCTAATTAAGATACTACTCAGTCATATGTCAAATGCAACTAATAAGGACTAAGTCATCTGGTTGTCTGACTTGATATCTTAAATTTGACTTGGATCTTACACGATTAGGATTGGATTTGGCATGCTGTGGGCCAACTCTCCTATGCATCATGAAGTGGCACTATAGAAGCTGATTACATTACATTAGATAATGCATGGCATAATAACTCTCTAATGCAAATTACTGTTACATAGCTCCAATCACCAGACTAAAAGCCACAAAATGTTATTTCTAACAGACATCTTAAAAAGCAAAGTTATTCCCAAGCACTCAAGGTTAACTTCAAGGCTCATAGGAGCGGCACTGATCTCCGTTTCAAGGCCCTCAGCCAGGCGACCAGTGCAGAATACATGATACGGGGCCAGTGTTCTCATGCAACGCGCCCGTTTACTTCGCGGATTAATCCACTACTCATTTGCCATCGCCATCAGGCGAAAGAAGGCTGAGTCGACCTTAGGGCTCCTGTGGGAGTTGAACCCGCGACCTCCTGCTCCATCATCCAACACTGTTACCACTCTGCTATCTTCCTGTCCCTGCTATGTTTCATAAATTCTAAATTTAATTAATCTGTTCTGTTATTATGCACTTCACATTAATTGCCAACGTCGTAACATAACATCGTTGCTATTCATAACATTGTCACTATAAAAGACTAACCAAGTGTAATCTGGACTTCTTCCTGCGATCGTTTCTCCGCAGCTGGAAGACCGAGCTGGTAGATCAGGACCTGACCCACTACATTAGACAGGGTATGGCATAATAACTCTCTGGGCTGAGGAGGGAAAAAGAGACCAGAAAATACTTTAACCAGAAAATTAAAAGATCGTCTCAAATTGCCAATTCGTTTCACCAACAGTAGAAATTAAAACACAAACATCGTCACCATCACCATCACCATCATCACCATCATTACTATCATCATCATCATCACCATCCTCTCTGCTTGTTTCATTCAAGCTGATAACTGTCTAATGTCTTCATTTCTCAATTTTTGCATCCAGGTTACCCACAAAGAGGCTCCAGAGGCAGGGCATTTTGGACACTGGCAGCCTATGTTCATCTGTTTCTCTTATGCTCCACATTTCTGCACTGTATATGATTCGTGGGACTATCGTGGTGTTGTATATTTAACGATGGCATTTATGATTATGTCCTTGCTGCAATCTCCACATTGTTTTCAATCTTTTGACATAACATCCGTTGCAGGGGATTGTAATTTTTCAAAGACTAACCAATCGGGTATTTAATTTGGGTAACAGGCGTTCATGTGAAAATGTGAACATACAAGTTTTAAACTTACTATATTTCAGGCTGGTAGATCAAAGATGCGGTTTGCACTCACTGGTAGCATTTTTATTGCTCTTTCAACCATGCGTGCAAAAAAAAAAAATTTTGGGGGTAGGGTCCACCCTACAAAAATAGAACAGAAAACATTTTGGTCAAATTTTGTTCCAAGCCCAATAGCAAAAATTTTTTACATTGAACCCCAAAACTGTGAGCAGAACATTGTAAAGGGGTGTAATTGGAACAGAATAATGCAAAAATTTTGAAAATTGGACAAAATTTGGAGCAGTTATGCTTTTTCAAACAATATTACTCATTGCAGTCAAGAAATGACAATTTTAAAACAGAAACATCAATCTGAAAAACCGAACAACCATCATTTCAGGCTGTATAGAAGCTAGAAAGATCATCAGCATTTTTATTTCCTTTCAACATCACTTTTGGGGTAGGTCCACTCTACAGCCAAAATCATCATCCCCAAAATCATTTCAAATCCTCTCTAGCAAACAATTTTCAGCTGACCCCGAACTGTGAGCGAAAGTTTTATGTCTTTGGAACAGAATGGTGCAAAAATTTTGCATCCAGGTTACCAAAAAGAGCAGAGTTATGATTTTTCAAACTGGCAGACTATCTTTTTCTGTTTCAATGCAAAATCAACGCAAGTTGGACGATCTTCTGCAAGTTTTATGATTAGGCTATTATAGTCAACAACATTTAAGAAAGTGGCCATCTAATGGCTAGATTATGTCCTTGCTTTAAAACTTCAATGTCCGGAGTTTTCAATCTTTTGGCGCGAACAACGCTTATAAACGGCTTTACCCTGAATATGATTTTCTGGCGCCGTCTTAAGACGGTGTTGCCGCAACCGATGTCCAAGACTTTCCAGTACTGTCCAAATTTGAACAACCCCCACCTTTCCTAATGGCAGCGCAACTCCCAAAATACTTGAAACTAAGCCCCAAAATTTTGCACACAGCCCCAATGAGAATCTAATTCAAAATGGTCAAAATATGACAAAGTTCTGGTAAGAGTAACATTACCGAAGTAACACAGTTAACAGTTTTCAAAAACAAATCTTTAAAAAGTTTTCAAGAGCACAGTCACATACCACTGAAGACAAACGTCTGGGCAAAAGAGAGACATCGTATCGCGTAAAGAGCAGGACCAGAGCAGGCGTCGCTCGACTGTTCGAATCTTTTGCAGGTGTCGTCGGTGCAAAGGTCACGCTGTGGTCATGTGACTTCTCCTCCAGACCGCTCTGGGCGGGGCGGTTTTCATCCTCATCCACCTGCTTTGCAGTTTCAGGGCTACGAGTAAACAACAAAATTCACAAGAGTAAATTCTCTCCAAAACATTGCACAACAATCACTGTAGATCAAGAAGAGGGCGCCTAATTTATCACAAAACCTGCAATCACTGCACTACCTTGGGATTTCCCGAACTGCTTGGTGCTGCTATTAGTGAAGTGTACCAGTGTATGTATAACCTGTGTGCCAACTGCTATGTTTGATCACCAAATTCACTACCTTTCCAATGCAGCATGTTGCATCTCTCTGCACAACAAACTCCATGACCAATACCAGATTTCACAGAAACATCAATTATAAACAACCATATTTTATGAGAATATTAAATTTTCACACAAAATACACTAATACATACATTACTGTAAAACACATCAATTGCATATGACATGTACCGGTAGGAGCCATATTCTGTTAAGGAAAATTGTACAATGTGTGGATCATAAACATGAAAATCTGATAACCCACAAAGGAATGGAAAGTCTGAATTTATTTGCATAATAGCAAATTCCTTTGAGTAGAAATCTGATACTGTCAAAAATTTCAGTTGCACAATAAATTTAATAAATCAAAAAATTAATTTCCATAAATCCATTTTAGCACAAAAGCCAGCTGGATAAAATATGTTTAGTTTGTAGGGGAGGGGTTCAAAGTTGTTGACATAATTTCATTAGAGGGGTCACTGAAAGTTTGACAGTTGTTGACAAGGGGGCTAAAAATTGCCTAAAATTTGTTGACATAATCAATGGGTGGCCCTTGTAGGGGTGTAAAATTTTTTGACATAATTTCAGGGGTAACCTAAAGTTTGACAGTTGTTGAAAGATGGGCACAAAAATTGTTGACGTAATTAATGGACAGCCCCTAATTAGCAAGATGAGTTATAGAAAGACAGAGCCAAAGAAGAGCCGAGACTAATTCAAAGCTCAAGACAGGGTGCCAAAGTAATGACAAAACAAACCCT
Organism: Metaphire vulgaris; assembly: GCA_018105865.1. NCBI lineage: Eukaryota > Metazoa > Annelida > Clitellata > Crassiclitellata > Megascolecidae > Metaphire > Metaphire vulgaris. The sequence continues at coordinate 13,708,726 of CM030853.1, forward strand.
GTATCGGAATCCTTCACTTCTACCGGCTCCGGTTTTTCCGCGCACACTGCGTCGCCAGCTCCACCTGCCTCCAATGCCGCGTCGTTCAGTTTCTCCGCTTCCACCTTTGCCTCTTCTGCGCTAACTTTTCCTTCGGCCGGATGCTCCGCTGCAGCAGCAGCAGCAGCCGACTCTCCCGATTCCTGCAGAGGAGCCTCCTTCGGTTCGGAGGCTGCTTTAGTTTCCTCGGATGTTTTGACGTCTTTCTCCGCTCCTTCTTCGGGTTTCGACACGTCCTCGGATTTTGACTCGTCTTTCGACTTTAGATCCTTAGTCTCGACAGACGAGCCGCGTTTCGAAGGTGGCGGATGGACTCGCGGAATGTCATCTGGAATGACTTGCTCCTTGAAACACCACGCTTTATACCTGCATCAAAGGTAACCACGTGTAATTTTACATTTTTATACACGACAGGTAACACAACATAAGAGATCGTAAAAAAATTACTAGCTACAAACATGTCTAAACTCACTCAACAAGCATTTCATATGTCAATTTAAAATTGCCATACAGCCAAAACCGGCTATAGTTACAGTACAGCTGAACATCAACTGAAGCAAAGATTTGCTTATAATCTTGTCACCATTGGTCACAATGTTTCTGTCATAAAATAATTTTGTTCCAAATGAAAAACTACTTCTAACTGAAAAACAAAAAGCCAATATTGATGGATTAATGGATTATTTAAGGCCTTCACATGATGATGAAGTTTATGGCTGGCAGTTGCTGAAACTCCAGACTCACCCTGTGGCAACTGATTGACTTTTGAATAGACAGTCTTGTCCGAGAGATAATCGTAGAGCAGAAAGCCATATGCAGAACCAACCGCAAATCTAAAATCACCAAATAACGTCAGTCTCAATTTTATAATGGTCTGTCCAAATGCATCAGCAAGGAGTCGGGGGTACATAGCCCTGCGTTTCAAAATATGTTCCACAACACAACACAGAACTAAAGTTAAAATCTTCAAAATCATTAAAATTTGAAACCCTCTCCCACCTCATTAGGCTCCATCAGTTTACACCTAAAAAAGTTTGGTTCAATTGTCAAATGAAACACACACACACACAAACACACACAGTATAATGGCAAAAAGGCAAAAGCAAATTATCAAATACTCAGTATGATGCTACAAGAATTAAAAGAGCACAAAAACTCAGTTCCAATATTTAGATTAAATTAGAAATTCCTTTCTTATCATTTTATAAAAAACCAACTAATAATATTACAAAATCACAAATATTGCTCTCTCTCTCTCTCTCTCTCTCTCTCTCTCTCTCTCTCTCTCTCTCTCTCTCTCTCTCTCTCTCTCAGATTATTGCATTTTACTGTGAATTTCTGTTACTGTAGAAAATATTCTTAGAAAGTATAACAAAGCAAATATAAATTCTAATTTTCCTAGAATTCGCATAAATTCAAACAACAATATACAGCATATGACTATGAACATTTAAGTCCTTCAGTCGGTTTGTGAATATCCCGGTGCAAATAAAGACGTAGATATGTTACACTTAAAAAAAGCTTGGCTCAATTGTCAAATGAAATGAAAGAAAACACACACACACACAAACACACACACGCTCCGCTCCACTGATCAGAAGAATGTATATGTTCCCAGATCATGCACTGCTCTTACTCAGCGTCAGGCTTTTGCAGTGACTGGAATGCCCTCCTGAACACATCCATTCAGGAATCACTTCTTACTTGCTCGCTCTGCTCAAGGCAAAAGCTAAAGTCTCACTACTTTACCCTGCGACGCCAATGCCAGGAGCGCCCCTAAGTAGAAATAAAAGAGGCGCTATACAAATGCCACATTACATTACATATTCCATAATTTCAAAAAATTAATTATTCAACAGCATTGAGAAACGAAATCGCGCGTCGAGTACTAACAGCTGCCATTCGGCATCCAGCGCGAGCGCAGTGCAGGCGGCCGGTGGATTCATCTGGACGAAGGAGACCGGCTGAAATCCCGGCATCAGCTTAAACTCCGACTTCAGCGTCAAGGCGTCCGGACCGCTCCAAGCGACGCTCCGATCGGAGATGCTGACGGGATTGGATTTCTGCTCTCCGGTCGACAGATCCGACGAGAACTTCAACACTATCACCTGACCCGACGCGCCGGCGACAACGAGCGTCTCTGCAGATGCGCAGAGCTCGATCTTCTCGATTCTCAGGCGCGGACTGTCAGAGTAGAGGTCGTGGGTTCCTATCTGGAAATGCCACAATTAAGCCATTGGTAGCATCGTCGTAAATTCAACGAATAAAATGAATAATCAAATGAGACATAAATGGTGAAAAACCCAGAGCAGGAACAACCCTAAGATGACGTTTCCGAGTTTTCAGTGTTGCACGCTTGCACTTTATTTGTTTAAAGTAGACATTTCCTGGAGATATATCATAGAACGTGGCTTGCAAAACACCTGGTCTCAACAGAATACAATCAGAGAAACCAAAGCATTGCTAAAAAACCAGATGTGAAAAGTTTCTGTGACATTACTGACTCCATTTGGTCACCAAGACCGAAAAACATCTAAACTTTCATTGTTACATTATCAGAAAATCACAACAAATGAAAACATTAAAGATCGACCATGCAAAATTCTAGTTACTTGCAACTAAATACAATCATGGAAGCAGCGAAACTTGTCAGGTGCAAAACCCGATTCAAATTCCCAACCAGCACAATCACACAGACCACGCCTGCAGTCATTTTATAAAAATCACAATGATTTCACATAAAATGAAGAATCCACAAATCGATAATTGTGTCATATTCATCGGGTTCAAATAACAGTATAAATAACAGTTTTTGCAGCTAAGGATCAAAATATTAGCGCAAAATGACCTTTCTGAAAGGTGGCCAGCTATCGTCCGATGTGTCCACGGCCTGCGATGGATGATCATCATTCACAAAGAAGTCTGCAGTCTTCAGCTTGTAGAGAAGCTGGAATTTTGGAATGGAAACATTCCAAAATAGAAGAGACCCATCGTCGTGCCTAAAAATTTACATAAATTAATAAATTTTTATCATCAAATTTTCACCCTGTAAAATAGCAAATTATCCTAATTGACATAATATTTTTCAGCCTAATATTTATTAACTAATCTTGAGAAACCAGGCCAAAAATAAGCATAGTTAATTAATACTGGCCTGTATTATAAAATCAAACTGCCTTAACGATTAATTACAGGTCTCTGCAAAAAAACAGCTTAAATGCAACAGACACTGCACTGCCTTAATAAGAAAACAATGTTCTAATGATTATAATTTTCCTACCAACATTTGACTCAATCTTACAGCAATTGCACATAATTATTTGAAAATATTTAATCATGGAGATTATCTTGTAACATCAAAAATGTTTAAACAATTGATGTCAGCAAAGAATTAATGGCTCAGCTGGCAAATAATCACATTTTAATGATCAATCAATCAACTTCTATAGCGCCACTATCATAATGCCCAGGGCATCAGCCAATGGCGCAATGTTGCCCCAAAACTTTCTCGCGAAAAGAAAAGCCATTCATTCAAGCTTAAAAAAGAATAACAGTCGAACTCCACTGCACTGCAAAATACGACACCATCTGTACACAAACTTCAAAGCAGCAATATTTTCTAACAAAACACAACAATAAAAAATGCAATCAAATTATAATTTAAGACATTATAATCAACCAGAAGTTGCCTGTATTAACCCAACACAGAGTGAACCAACAATCACAGTATATGCATCATCATCATCATCATCATCATCATCATCATCATCATCATCATCATCATCATCATCATCAGACTCCATCCTAAATTAATTCCACATAGCATCATGGCTGAATGGAGGGAAATGGAAATGTCCCATTGACTTCCTTAACCCTTTACCCGCCTGACCCAAGAATACTTGTCCATTTTACATTGTGTTACAAATATATGAACGGGTAAAGGGTTAATGACAACCAAGGAGTGATTGGTTTGTCCAAGGTCACATAATTATGACGAGGGTCATTTTCAAATCAGCGACTAGCTGGCCAAATAGCTGCTATTATCATCATCTTGTTGTTCCATCAAGTGATGATATCATGGATGAGTTAGTTTCCTCCATTCTTCTCTAGTCTCTGTCATTTTATTTAGTTCTTCCAATGTCATGCGTGTTGTTTCATTTATTCCATCCGTCCATCTGTGCGTTTTCCTCCTCTACTTCCTTCCATTCTTCCTAGCATAATCTGCTTATCAACTGCCATCTGCTTTTCTATGAAGTCATTGTTTCTCACTATGCACCCAAAATATCTCAGTTCCTCGTCATTTTCACTTCTGCAATGGAATCTCTGGCTGGATTTCATCTATGATCGTTTTGTTTGTTCTTTTTGCTGTCCATCATTTCTCTCCAGCACCACAGCCTGTTGTTAGATGACCAGTAAAAATTAACATTACAATGTTACTCGAATATATTATGCACTGCTTACACAGTCTCTCAGATTGTAAGTCTGAAAAAGTAGGTGGCAAAATAATTTACCCTGTGATAAGAAGTTCCTTATCGACAGCATCTGGAATATCCACTTTTCCACCATCAATAGGAAACGACTGGAAAAGAAAACAGGAAGAAACAGAGAGTAAAACTAAAAATACTGACGACCCACACCAAAAGAAACACAGCCATCGTTTGTCAACAAAACAGATTTTAACCCTTTCGCAACAACAGCCTGTATAACCAATACGTTATGAAGACAAATATCAGCCCTGTGGAACCAAGGGGTTAAATCAATCAAGTCGAACAAATACAAGACATCGCAACATTGCAATTGGTCAAAAGAAAAGCCGCTAAATAAACCAAACATTCTCGGCCAATCCAAAGCAGATGCACGATCTACCTTGGCTGAATATACATCGGCAGAAGGACTTCCGATGGAAATCAGCTTATTCCACAGCGCCTCCGGAACTTGGTCCACGTGGAACATGCAGGAAACCGCGCTGGAATGAATGTCTGCAAGATACGGAAGATGCTGCGCCTGCCATTTGTCGGTGGACAGGTCGATGCTGACCAGTTCCTCTTCGGCCAAGATCATCAGGGTTCGGCCATCGTCTGCATCGGCTGAAAACAAAATCTCGTAACTCAGAATCAATACAGCTGTAAATAACAGCTGGGAATATTCAGCAATCCTTTCAGACTATGACAATATTTCCAATCCAACAAACACAAAGACATGCATGCACGTGCACACACTGTTTTAATAAAACGCACTGACTGCTATTGATGGTCTTAAAATTTATATTTGCTTCCGTAAGAAACTAATGTTTAGTCACTATTTTGTATATTACAAAAGAATATAATTACAACACATTAAAAATCAATTGGTGTTTCATTCAGAACAGAACATTCAACCCTGTTCACCTCACTTCTCAATTCAAAAATATGGAAAAACAAATAGAGAGAGAGAGAGAGAGGGAGGGAGGGAAAGAGGGAAACATTAGTCATTTAAATCATTTATGTCAAAAAAGTATTAAATACACAAGCTCAGAATTTAAATCTCAATGCTTCTACAATTTATTTGACAAATTCTTTTAAAAAAGAAAACTAGAATTTCATCAATTTACCACTGTCAGTAATCGTACGAATCTTACGTGTTTCTGTGTCTGTCGGAAAGATAGTAAGAAAGTCAATGACTTTCGAAGTGAGATCAAAGACAACGTGTTTCTCTCCACATATCACGGACACCGTGTTCTTTTCGCCGTAACTGGCTCTCGGCATTCCACCAGAAAAGAACAGAAATGATTCTCTGAAGCAAAACACAAATACAATTAAACGACTTATTAAAACTATTCATTCCAAACACATTAATAACAGTCTGGCAAATGTAGCATTTCAGTAAATAGAGCAGAAGTATTCAATTAAATTTTATGAAGTGCCAATTTTTTATGATTGGTGCCTGCAGGCCAGGTATTTTTGGAATCAGAATGTCAGTGTGAGAAAATAAGTATTATTTTTCATAAATATTTTTAGTACCAAAAATATAGTTTAAGTAATAGAAAGCAGGTAGGCCTAACTTGAAAGCAAAACATTATTGGATAAAACATATTGGATAAAATATTTATTGGATAAAACATCACTGGATAAAAGTTATTTAATTTTTCAGTATGTTCTTGGACCATATCACACCACTTAGTGGTAGGTCAGACCTGGCCAGCGGGCCGCTGCTTGAATACCTGCCAAATAGTCGTATATACCCCTAATTGCTAGAGTTCAAAGTGTTCAAAGGGTTAAGAGCAGGAAAATTCAGCGTGAATGTCAAAAAAAAAGTATTTTTGAAAAACTCACCCATCGGATGATTTGGAGACGATTTTTGTGATTGATTTGCAAGGAAACGGTCCTAAATTGAAAAATATAAAGTAAAGTGAATTACAATTAATTACGTTAAGATAAAGTGGATGGACAAGAAAACAAACGACGAAGTACTACAGATGGTGGACGAACAAAGATCATTAATCAGCACCATAAAAAAAGACAAAGGAACTGGATTGGACATGTACTAAGAGGAGAATTATTACTCAGAACAGTAATTGAAAGAAGAATATCGGGAAGAAAGGCAAAAGGAAGACCAAAGAAGATGCTATTGGATTGGATGATGAAAACAGATACACAGCGTCACAAGACCTATGCAGAAATCAAAGAAGAAGCAAGACGCAGAGAGGAATGGAAACAATGGAGCCCTGAACCTGTCCCAGGACAGAGATCATGATGATGACGTTAAGTAAAGTGAATTACAATCAAACAACTATTCACAATGGAAACAAATGGATCACAAACTTACCAAAATAACACACCTGAATAATTCCCATTATATAGCATAATCAAATCATTGTTTGTGTTAGAGAAGAACAGACCAGTATGCAGGCATGATAGAACGACACCGATTGGTGGTCATTAGTTGTTAACATAAGGGTAAAGGAGGGTGTCTAGCATTCAACACATGAGGAATACAAACATAGATGGTATTAGCATAATATAACCGGTTGAAAGCAAAGATGTTTACCATGGTGCAGACGTCTAATAAACTTGTAAAATCTTCTGTATAATAATCAAGAGTAACTAAGCAATAATAAAACTAAAATGTGATAAAAAGAAAGGTATTCTTGTAACCATAGGGCGTTGTGATATTTTCCTTTGGTTTGCTGCTTTCATCAGTTTTCCAGACGACATAACTGCCGTCCACATGGGAGGTCACAAATTCTTCTCCTTCACCCCGAAAGGTTGCTGATTCCAACTGCTACAAAGTTAGTAATGTCTAAACTGTAAGAATTTCATTAACTCAAAACAAATGTACAATCCAACAACTGGAATCTGTGGCTATTTGTTATTTGTTAATTTGATGTGAATTTCTTTAAATTTTCACAATGTTTAGTTTATTACGTGGTCTTTGCTGCTTTAAATTGATAACAACAGCCATGTATGACATAATTGTATTTTTAGATATACTTATACACCATTTACTATTTTGCTTTTTATACATTACTGATCAACTTGTATGTTATTGTCAGAAGCACCCCTCGTCACACCTGCACTAGCCAAGCCTTATCACTATCAGCTCTGTTGTTAAGCTCGTTAAGCTGTTAAGCTACGTATGGTGTACGATTATGACCAAATGATTAACTGATAATCAAAAATGAGTCTTCAAACAAACAGTACATTACATAGAAATAAATAACTTCAAAAAACAAACTCGCTAAAACCTCATCAATTCAAGAAAAGTAAGCACAATTTTATTTCGCAGTGACAATTATGCGTGTTTTGACAAGTAAGCTTATCAAAGATTGCAAAGATTGTAGGTCAAACAAAAACAATACTTGAATAATTGAGTAACTATTGTAGTCAAAATCAAAAGCGTTACAAGATTTAAAAAGACAATGCACAATTTGTGATGTCAAGCAGTTATCAGTAATTGCTGCACTGCTGCTTGCCATCAAAATAAACTCACTAATTAGTCTTAAGAAAATTATCATTAACGTGTATAATTGCTGTAATTGAATTGAGTTTATTCGGTACAGAAGCATTTCAACCTTCTAGTATCCGTAAAGATATAAGATTACACTCAGTTTCCATTTTAAGAATATCATAGAATCTAGTAAAGTAAAAAATTTCGAGCATCAGCACAAATCACACGTGGTAATCCGATTAATAAAATTAGCAAAATATTGGTGCAACCGGAGGGAAAAGCAAGGGATGAAAAAAATGACTATGCAAGTCCTTGCTTACCCAAGTTGTCAGTATCTAATTTACCTAGGTCAATAGGAGGCAATAGTGATAAGGCTTGGCTAGTGCAGGTGAGGGAGGGGGAGGGGGTGTTTCTGACAATAACATACAAGTTGATCAGTAATGTATAAAAAGCAAAAGAGAGAATGGCGTATAAGCCATTATTATCAGATAGCTTCAAGCAGCTGTTTGGCTTAGTTATTTCCTTGTTAAATGGGCTCTAAAAATACAATTATGTCATACATGGCTGTTGTTATCAATTTAAAGCAGCAAAGACCATGTAATAATCTATTAACATTTGCACAATAACAAAAACAAATGAAATTGGGTATTTTATTAGGCATAATAATAAGGAGCATAGACAACATGCTATAAATTTAATGAATATGAACAATTTTGCCACCACTATTAATCAACTGGCAATTTTTACCTGTGATGCAATGTACGTTTGCTCAACTGTCGATGAAGTTGAATCAACAAGAACCAAGACACCGCTGCTAAAGCCAATCAGGAACTGGAAAAAATAAATATTAAAATAATTAACTAAGCGTTTAACTAATTAAGATTGTTTAAAGTAAAACCAGAAAATTTTAAAATCCTACCTTATATAAGTCAAAGCCTGCTATACAATGGGACTGTAACAATAAACTTTGCAGCATTCCATATTTTAACAAACCCAGCAATGAACTTAAATTCTACACACTGCCAACTCATAACACACAGTGGCACCATGCTATGCAAATGAAATTTCCATACATAAGTCCATCTCACTTACACCACTGAACATCAAAAGACCTGTACCAAAAAGGGAGTTTGGGCAAGGCAACAAAGGCTGTCCATACATAAGGCACTGCAGCTAATTATAGACCACTTCCACCCTTATTTCACATTCCCCTCCTTTCACTGCAACTAATGGACCAAAAGGGTGAGAGCATGACATACTGGTTTCATACTCCCTCCTCCATGCACATGAACTAATGAATCCATCCGGTAGTTGCAGGGAACAGAGGTCATAGGATGCCAAAGGGTACAGAGGCCAACCGGGTGCCCATACCAGTTGACACCCCTAACATAGACTGTGCACCAGATGCAATAAAAGAACAAATGAAAACAAGAGACCAGCTCATCTTTTCCTATTGAGCTATACAAAGCCCATGAAATAACTTAAAACCTTTCACTTTATAAATATTTTTTTCTCAATTTTTTTCTCTTAACACTAGATTTGCATCTAATTAAGGTTGCAGTGGTAATTCTGTATCAAATTATTACTGCTTAATCTGAATTTCAGTTGTCTTATATACTTATAACTGATTTAATATGACTACCTAATCAAAGTATATGGACTTCTGTTATATGACTAGTAATTGCTACTGGCTACTAAAGTGTTGATGTATGATGCGGAAGAGAAAAGAAACTGATTCTGATACAATAATTGCAGCAGGAGTGCTTCTGAATGATTCTTTAGAAGAGGTGCTATAAAAATATTGTATTACATTACATTACATTATCAACAAGCCAAGACAGTGGAAGTCTTTTGCACCTCTCCTCAGATAAATGGTCTGGCTGTGTTGATAGGAAGTTGAAAAATATGCCACACACACACAATTGTAAACAGCAAGGAACATAAAAAATACACACAGATTAATTATTAAAAAAATCAGTTTGTGCAAAATAGCACAGTTCTAAGAGACGTTCGACAGTTAAATTTTACTGCACAACTTGACCATCCAAACAATAGCCCAAAATGTAGATTAGCTCCAGTGAACAAGCCCCATGACATTCACAGTGTATGGATTCAATATTTGATTTAAACACAGATGTCCCAAATGCAATCATCTGTCTGATATCCAGAAAAACCATTAACAATACCCACAGGATGGTTTCAGCCCACTCAAAACCATGCAACAACACAGCTGTGGCTTATAAACATATAGTGAGTTTCAGTTATAAAATGGAAGATAATTAAATCACATGCCAGAAATGCAATTCAAACACAAGAAATATCTAATTTTAACTCTTGGTGTGTATTATATCAATCAATCAATCAATCAATCAAATTCCATAACCACACTATCATAACATGTATGGATATTGGCTAGAGGCACCAAAACCAAACTTAATAAGAAGCAGGCAAAAGGGAAGCAGTCTGCAAATTACAGATCCTAACCTATGTTCCAAATGATGATAATCCATGGAAAGTAATAACGCTCTCTTTAACCCATCCAGAGTACATTATGTTATCATGGAAAGTAATAACACACTCTTTAACCCATCCAAAGTACATTATGTTTTTGATATCAATATCATCTAGACAAGAGAATTCCAGCTCCATGTTTTACCAAGACCCACATACAGTATCTAGGCACCAGATAAAATCTAAAATTCCGGGTCACCTAACTGTACCATTTATGAATTACAAAATAGCAAAGCAAAGATACATTCTCTGTCTCAACCATGCTAATGCAACATGTCTGAGAAAACAGCACGAGGCCAATTAATTAATGAAGTAATTATCTGCCAAAAAACCTGCCACTTCTAGAAGCTGCAAAGGATGTGGGGAAAATATGGCAGCTTGTTAATCAACAAGCTGTTGAAACCTATAATTATTTTGTGACATTTCTGTGATTTCCATCAGAGAACCAACCATTACAGCACAGAGCTAAGAAACAAAGACCCAGTCCCAAACAAAGAACTTACATAAAGAGAATAGGAAAACACCAGAAATACCCCTGAATAAAGAAATGCAAAATGGCAGCAGCACGTCATGAGATATCCTTCTGAAATTCTCCTGACAATGGCAGCCAAGTGCAAACAAGAGATTGGCAAACAACATAAGGAAATGGAAAGGCACATCCTCCAACATACGAAGAGACAGACGAAAAGGCAAAGACCGACTACAGTAGTTGACCAAGGCACATAAGGAACAGACCTGAATGTTTGTGTACATGTAGATCCATGAAGTGAATATCGTTTATCATAATACAGGCGCGCATCCTGTTACAAGTGGTCGCTAATATTAGCAGGTGTCCTATTCCAAGTGGGTAAATAAAAAATAAAAATCCGGATGCTGCCAATTGCCAACTGGTATGCCAACGCAAATGCAGCCAGCAATTAATTCTAATGGTGCATTATTAACTCCAGCCCAGCATTATCTCACAATTTACTAAATTCCTCACAACCCCCCCAAAGCCAATTAAACACGACGTTTACATTTTAAAAAAGGTCTGCTGTGATCTCAGCACAAGTGAATGCAAGTGGTGAGAGAGAGAGAGAGAGAGAGAGAGAGAGAGAGAGAGAGAGAGAGAACTTAACTCATGAATAATGATTTTTGCAAAAATTAAAACTCCAAACTCCAAAAGCTGAAACATTTATTATAATCATAATCATCTTTATTCGTGACAAGCACAGCATAAAAAAAGTAGTACACAACCAGTAGTACACAACCAAGGAAAACACAAATCAACTGAACAAAACTAAATAATAATTTTAAAAATAATAAAATAAACCTAATAATAAACAAATAAACTAAGAACAAACTTTACACAGTACAGCCTCTGCCCTCAAACAAATTCTAGTAATGCACTGAGCAAAGTACAGTGGCTTCTTCTCATATCTATTAACAAAGGATGCTTGTCGCTTTTCTGCAATAGCATGCATACTATCCAAACCCGTCAGGACTCTGATATACTCGACATTATCTGCCTCACATGTTTTAAAAATTTTGCACACAACTACTCGAATCAGTCTGTCAAGAGCATTAAGACTACTTTTGTTTGGGCATGTGGCTTCCATACCATACAATACAATAGGTAGACAATAGCTCTTATTATAGCATGGCAACAAGAAAATCAGCGAGACCCAACTGCCAATGTGGCAGAAACATGTGTGAATGGATGACTCACAAGTTGCCAAAAGTAAACAATATTCAATAGCCTGGGTATTGATTTTGTCAATTTAAGCAGAGTTGCACAAACCCAACTACACCTCCAGTGTCAACAGATGTCTAAGTAAGTAAGATCTGTGGTTACTGTGTCTCCAAGTCATTCTACTATTCATCAAAGATGGCAACACACATGTGTCCAAACAACCACATTTACACATTCATACAATTCAACAACCAGTCATCCGTGAATGTTCAAATACTCAGAGATTTGCAAAGGCGGCCAAAAAGTTGTCAGCTTACTTTGTCTGACTGACTGGAATGCTGAAGAATAACTTTAACATGTCCAGGATCAGCTTTCAAATCATCAGATGCCCTGAAAAATACACTCTAATTAGATGCATATCATGATTAACCCTTTTGCAAGCAGACCCTTTGCCCACTTCCCCCCCACCCCCACAGGGCTCCTAAACCTAGACTTTTCTCGTGTGACCCTTGGGGCGAGCTTAACTATGGCTTAACCCATTTGCTACTAGACCCTTTGCCCACCCCCCACAGGGCCCACAGACCTTCTAAATCTAGGTTTTTCTCATGACCTTTGGGTCAAAGGGCCATAGAACAATTAAATAACAATTAACTGAATCCAAATAATTGTAGTCTCAATGTCAAAATGTCTGCACATTAAACACAAGCCTACTTCAAGCAGGAAATCTTGAAACCTACAAGCACTTAGCACCAATGTTTAAAACAGGTCAAACTTTACAAGCCTTGCAGATGCTACAGAAGAAAAATATACAGGAAATGGTGAACATGAGTCTAGTACAACAAACATGGTTACTCTTTGGCCATAATGGACAAAATTATATCATTATGTTTAATTGAAAATAACAATTATTATTATTATTATTATTATTATTTCATTATTATTATTATTATTTCAATGGCACACACACAGAAACACACACACATATTCAATTAGATAGTCCCAAGGTTTAAAAAAGCATAAACAAAATCAATATCTCTTAGAAATAAGTAAAAGTCTTACTTTTCCAGCAAGACGTTAAATGCAAAAGCCTTGCTACTGAGGTCGAAGGTCGCAATGTCCAGAACGTAGACAGCCTCATTGTCTGTCCCAAGCAGAACCTCAGCACCATTTGACGACAGACAGAAACAACGAATGCCTTTGGCTTTGCTATTTGAAACAACAATAACAGACATAACAAGATGACCAAGATTAATTATAAAAACCAGACTCAAACAATGCACTATTAGTTACATGAAGTAAAAAAAGAGTAAATTTTAAAAAAAGTAAAAAGTTTTCCCATGCCCGAATTTGAGCTTTGGGGCCGGTGCTGATCTCCGGTCTCTTAGGCCTACAGCAACGCAGGTGGCATACGCCATTAACCTAGAGCAGGTTTGCCAGCCAAACGTCTAGGCCCGTGCTTTACTTCGCAGCGAACGCTACTCCTCAATTTGATGTTAAAACTACTCTCTAGCGAGTAAGGCTGAGTCGACCTTAAAGGGCTCCTGCGGGAGTTGAACCCGCGACCTCCTACTCCATCTTCCACCTTACCACTCTGCTATCTTCCCGCCCCCCCCATTAGCATTAATTAACTATTAGTTAACAAAAAAAAATTACAATATTGATTTGAAAAGCATTTTGTCATAAAGAAGTATTTCCTGAATAAAAGTATCTATCCACAAACATGCCAACCCTATACTCTGCACACACAGACACTCATGTATTTTTATACATGTGCATGTGTGTGCGTGCACATGTGTAATATGTGTGTGAAAGCTGTATATTTTAGAACTAGGCATTACTCAAATAGATCCTAAATTAACAAATTTTTATCCTAAATTAACCTTTTTTTCCAAGGCTATATTACTTTTTAAAAACTGATAAGTCATAAAATTACAGGATGCCACTTTGCATCACAGTATCAACCGAGCAAAAATCTGTAAAACTACATCATCATCACCACCACACCACAACAACAACAACTGCCATCATCATCACTTAATCAAACACTAAGCATGGGTCCAAACTGCTAACGAAATGGGGGACCTTCATCAGCCAGTTGACAGCTTGCTAATGCTAATATAGAACACAAGGGCTTTCAGGTGAACTGGATAAGCCATCCCTAAGATAATTATAATTGGGGACCCATTTGCACAATATCAAAGGATTTGACATTGTCTGACCTGGCATCCAGCTTGAATGTTTTTATCTCATCCAATGAAGGAATTCCCTTCTTTGTATTCAACTCCCAGAGATGCAGGGAACTGTCAGCACAAAGGGTCAGAAACCTCCCCTGTAAGAAGCAACGTAAGGTAATGTAACATAGTTTAATTATTTAGAAATAACCCGAAAAACTTCAACTAAATTTTTGGGAATAGCGATTGATCAGAATTTAACATGGAAAGAAAACACTGAAATCCTAGCCAACAAGTTATCTAAAAATATTAACATTATTAGGCATGTTATGAAATACATCAATAAAAGGGTTGTACTAAAACTATACTTTACATTGATACATCCTTATCTAGTTTATTGCAATAATATTTGGAGCTTATTATTACAAATGCTTAACAAAAAACTACAAAAGAATCAAAACCAAGCAATTAAATTAACCATATATGCACACCAGTTTTCAAATTATTTGCAACTATATAGAAAATTTAAAAATCCTTAATATAGCCAATATTCACACTCAGCAAACTTCTATCTTTATGCATAAATACATAAACAAAAAATTACCCATAATATTCTACAAACACGAATATTTTATATTGGTAAAAAATGTACATTTCCACGATGTAAGAAATAGTGATAGCTTCTCTTCCCTTTTGCTACTAGATTATTCACGATCAAATACTTTGGTCCCAGAATATGGAATTCATTACCAAAAACTATCATATATTATCAACACTAATTAATTTAAATATAAGTTGAAAAATTATCTATTATACTTATCGCCCAATTTACCAAATTAGTTTTGATGTATCTGTTTATCTGTTAAACCTAATGTTTATCTGATAGGTTTCTTCACCGCTTTCTAATAATGACATGTTGTATTTGTTTACCCGGTATTCTGTCAATCATCTTGCATTACTTATATCAATTACTATGTAAAATATTAACTTACTAGGTAAAATATTAACTTACTAGGTAAAATATTAACTTACTAGGTACCTCTTGATTATGGTTCCCTTTTGGTATCCTTATTTCCATTATATGTATTATTGTTATTAGCAAAATCAACTGCTATTCTTTTAAATACAATTTAATGTTTTGTCATAAACTGTAATGTGCGTATGATATTGGAAATAAACTTTCACTTTCAATGTAACATAAGAAGCACGTATAACAAACGAACAGGATATGTCACATGCCATAAGAAACACAACAGCTGAGTCTAATCAGAATGACTTAATCACAATTGAAAACAAACAGTATTCATTTCACTTCAATAGAATGCATTCTGTGGTTAAGTGCCAAGTAGCTAATAAAGTGGTCTTGACTGTAATGCAAAATGGGTTTACAACTCCATATATCAATCAATCAATCAATCAATTTTTATTTCTCAAGATTATACAGGTTAAACATACAAAATTAAATCATTTCTTACTATGTAACAAAAAGAACATCATAATATGTCAAAAATATATAATTCGTTTGAGAAATGGGTTGGACAAAGGGTATAAAACCCGTAAGACGGTCAACCTATTTGGTATGCATTCTGTGGTTAAGTGCCAAGTAGCTAATAAAGTGACAGTACTAATTATAGAATTCCAAAAATTGAAGGTAAGAGTGTCTTGAGTTATATTTATCTAAGGCACTTAAAAGTGGTATAAATAATGATATAGAAAAGTATAGAAGCATAAGAAATGGTTAAGAGAATCTTAAGGATTTTAAATCAACTAAGGTAGTTGATTCATGACTAAGTTACAAGTTGACTGAGACTTGGTTATTGAAAAGGAAGCTTTTTAAAGAATTTTTAAAATGAAAGAAATTGTTAATAATTCTCAGTTCAATGGGCAGGTTATTCCATAGTCTAGGTCCTGAAAACTTTGTAATAAATTTTCTCTTATTTGTTGAGGCATAAGGAAGAAAGAGATTGTTAAAACTTCTGAGATTTATTTCAGATAAATTAATTTTCATTTGAAATAAGTTTAAGTTTTGAAGAGGTTTAGGGAGGAGTTTATAGATATAGTTATATAAAAAATAAGGGTATGAAATTTGTAGAGACTTTCAATATTTAAAATTTTTTAGGTTGTGAATAATTTAGCTGTGCATACATAGTCATGGTCATTGAATAATAATCTTATAGTTTTATTTTGAATAATTTTGGATTTTGTCTATGTTTGATTAATAGTTATTACCCCAGATTTGTATACAGTAAGTTAGGTAGGATTGTATTAAATCATAATACAATTGGTGTAGAGCATTCGAGTCCAAAAGATATTTTGTGTTTATACAAATATGTAAGCCAAATCAGAAGTTGCATTTCTTGATGACACAAGTAAATGAACTCCTTCACTGTTACAAAGGGCCAACAAATACATTGCCATAAACAATGAAGACCAGTTTTAATAAATACATTAATAAGACATCAAGTCTACAAAGACAGGCAATTCAGTACAAGATAGGGTTAACCACATAGTTTTGGGTAAGCCAATCTGAAATCTTTTAACTGAAGACCTTAAAGCCAATCACATGCACACACATGTCTCACAAAGAATAGCAGACTCACCACATGCTAACATTAAGGAGTACACTAATCCAACACTAATACACAAAGTTTACATTACTGGCATGATCAATACTACATTTAGTCAGTAGGCTTCGTAACACAAAACCCCTAAATCGTGCAAATCATGTCTACAAAGGAATATCCGGCATTTTTAGCAAGCTTTAACAACAGTACCGTTTTCGCATATAAGCGCGGCTTATACGAATTTTTACACAAACACAATTAGCCCCTCATGTCTTATCTAAATTTTTGGAACATGAAGGAATATCCGGGGCGCCATTTTTTGGTGCAAGCTTTAATGGGTGCATAATTATTTTAACACAAATCAACAAAACCATGATTATTGTCACATTCTCCAAACTTTCATGACCCATAGTTTGGACATGGGTTGACCCAAAACTCTAATATTGTGGTTTTCAACATTACTCATGGGGATGAACAATTGTGCCAATTTTCATCAAAATCTGAGACAGTGACGTCTGATTTTATTCAAAAGTATGTTGATTTTATGTGGAATTGGTCACCCATTTCACCCATCTCACCCATATATAATGGTGAAAATGAAAAAAATTTCAAAATGTTTTTTGAAAATGTGACAATATCTCATAACAATCTGCCTTCAATGCTGATCACAAAAAAGTATTTTGTTTGCTTGTAAACTGTATTTGCACAATTTTACACCAAGCCAACTGACTAATTAATTACTGTTACACTAAATAATAGGCCATAAAACATATTATCACATTTTCCTCAATGAACTATAGCAGGACAAAAATGCACAATGATAAAAACACAGTTTTCATTTCAGAAGAATTTTTTAATGACAATCAACTACAGTCAAACTCAGCTATTGCAACATTCAACATACTTGACATTAAAAGGAGGCACACAGACTGGAATTGAGTGAGAACAGGAAAGT
Source organism: Metaphire vulgaris (assembly GCA_018105865.1). Lineage (NCBI taxonomy): Eukaryota > Metazoa > Annelida > Clitellata > Crassiclitellata > Megascolecidae > Metaphire > Metaphire vulgaris. Next base: position 13,726,564 of record CM030853.1, read on the forward strand.
AGTTATGATACAAGGCAGGCCAGACTGCCAAACATCAAGCAAGGTATGGAACTGTACTGATCATGTGAAAACAAACCTGCTCTGGCAAGAAGGTAATCTGGTTCACTGCCACTGGGCTGCTGTGCTGTCCAGTAAACTGTACACCAGGCTTCCCATAGCTACAACTATTAAGGATCACAAGACTCAATGACCCAGTAATTCTTCTCTGTACTTAGAAACTGACCCTGTAAAGAGGTAAATACTTGCACTGAAACTGACCCTGTAAAGAGGTAAATACTTGCACTTTCATGCACTTAATTTTCTGCACTTTTTTTATAAAGAGACCAAATATTGCCACACTCACATGCATGTTGTACATCATGCTGGGTCAATTTCAAAAATTCTACAGTGCCATTTTTATAAAGCACTAAACACCAGTAATGGTCACTTTGCAAGTAGGTACATATTACATAGATAAAAATACAGCAGTGAAACAATAATACTGATAATATAGCAATGTTTTGCAGAAGATATATTGTAGTTAGACTTTAATTAATACAATTTATTAGTCACAAATTAATAGAAAATAGTTATTGCTATTCAGAGATCAGACAACATGGCTACGACAGCATTAACCTTGCAATGATAATTCTTGAACGAAAAAATCAATAAATCAATTGCATTCCCACTGTATTCAAGATTGATTAGGCCAATTAAAGTTAAATAGAAATAACATCAGTCAAAAACATATTCAGTGCTTAGCACAGAATGTCACATAATGTCATTGTATCAAGTAATAGACTGGTTACAGGTTGAAATTAAAAGATGCTCAACATACCGAGGGGCTGGCTACAGACTACTACTATTATCTTGATATCAAATAATCTGTGTCATCAAAGATGTCACTCAACTGTCATTATAACTTATTAGGAAAATACTATTTATTATATGAGGTATTATCTGCCAGTCCCCTACTGGAACGGGCAGATAGCGCTGATATCCGTGTACTAGGCAAGCGGTGATGCACTTGGCTTAAGCCAATTAATCTACAGTAGTTTGCCATTGCTTTCTCTAGACCTGCATTTTACCTCCACAGATAAACACTGCTACCAATTTATCCACGCTGAAGCAATTAATGGGTTGGTTAGCAACCCTATTTTTAAAATTTTTAGGGAATTTCAAAACGCGCATGAAAATAGCTGCAACAGTTAAGAGAGAGGGACATGCGAAGACATTGCTTTAAAAGACTCATGCAAAACAACCAATCAGGTCAGGTCAGGTCAGCGTCCTCCAGCTGTGTCCAGCTATTGACATCTCCATGACATCCCCCAAAGTTCTCTGTCTGTTGCTATTTCTTCCAAAGTCATTCGGTGTCTTCCGTCAGTTTTTCCATTGAGATTCAGCCCTGCCATGTGCAGATCCTCTTCCAGTTCGTCCACCCATCGTCTTTTTGGTCTTTCTTTAGATCTTCTTCCCTCTGGTGTGCATTTGAAAATTTGTTTTGGGTTTCTTATTTCATTCATTCTGAGTACATGTCTGGTCCATTTAATTCTTCTCTTACTGATTACTTTCATGATGCTTGGTTGCAGTGTTCTCTCTCTAACTTCTTCATTTGTTATATGTTCTTTGTATCCAAGCCTTAGTATTCTTCTAAGCCATTTATTTTCTGTTGTAAGTAAGTAAGTAAAGTCAAGATTAATGTGGTGACTAGTCGATAGACTGCGTGAACACATTACGTAACTAAATAAAAGAGATGTTGCCATTAAAACAACCAATTATCAGCAGGAAAATATTCAAAATTCAACCATGCAGAAGAAAAAGTGCTGTGAAAATTGACAAATAACTCCAGCCCATGTATCAGGTCAAGAACAACAGGTAAATTAGCCTAAACTCATGACACACAATCTCATGACATGGGACTATGTAGGCCGCTATCTGCCAGCCACAGTTCTTCTATCATCACAACTTCAACTAAGCAAACACTCGGGCTTGTCAACCGATAGCACACACACACACACACACACACACACACACACACACACACACACACACACACACACACACACACACACACACACACACACACACACACACACACACACACACACACACACACACAACAGCAAACAAGATAACTTCTGATGTTCTAAGTAAATGCACAAGATAAAGTGAAATGACTCGACACGACACACGTGGTCCATAGTAAATCCTGTGGGCCAACGTGGGTCGTCCGCAACGCGTCCTCCACATTGTACCAGATTCGGGATGCGGTCAGAATGTTAGAAGTGGTCAGAATGTTAGAAGTGGCCCGTGCAAAGAGTTAACATCAAAGTGCAGTGGAAAATCAATGCAAAGGATACACGTAGAGAGCTCCAACCGATGTTCCGATGGCCAAGAAACCAAGACTCGGGTCGTGACCAACGGAAGACGGCTTGTGCGGGAAGCCATACTCCAGACCCTAACCAACGATAAATCAAACATCCTTACCAAAATTTCACAGAAGATTAACTGTGTCACTGTTTGCAATAAGAACCAAAAATAAATAATCAAGCACACTGTCATTACTACTATCATCACCACCATCATCATCATAATTTACAATAAGTCATTGACAACTGACAGCACATCAGTGTTTGCAGTAAGAAATATAAATAATTTGCCACATTACCATTATCACAATTTACATAACACCATAGCGATAATAGCAATGCAGGATCATTGTTCATGTCAGTCAGCTTTTAAATACAGAGGTTAAAAACCCTTAAAAATACCATCAAGGGTGGATCACATGATACAAATTTCAATTCAAATTATTCTTTTGCTTTTAAACAATCCATGTAAAAATAAACCATGGTCTAGTTTCTCTTATGATGCATACATTAAATGAATTTTGTCACAATTTTGTTTAAAAAAAGACAGTCACAATCTCTCGGAAGAATCACTCACTGATAGATGTAAATAACCTAAAAATGTTTTCACGTGGTGCAAATAAAAGCAAAAATTTATTAGCTAAGAAACTTTAATGTTTTTTGCATTATCTGTTTCTTCAAAACCTAAGACAGGCTTTAGCGTTTGCCCCGAGCCCAGCACGTCATAGATGGCGCGCCTTAACTATCATTCATTTTAAGAACAAACTTATTGACATATTCTGTAATGTGTCTATTCCTAAAAATAGAATCGTAAAGAGGCAGGGGTAAAACAGAATATTTGGTCATAGAGTCTCTCTCGACCAAGACACCGCGATGATGTTATGTGGAGCGGTGACGAGCGGTCCTCGGAAGACGGCGAAAGTTCGGGACAGCGGCGAGACGGAAGAATCACTTCACTGAACCAACCAGCGTGGCGTTCACTGGGAGTCAGATATAAATTACTTCAAGTTAACCACGGAAATGTTTTGAAACTAACAGGATGGTGCAAATGGTCGTCTTCCACCGATCCCCATGGATTACTTCAATTTTCCTGTCTTTGATGGATGAGCTGCTAGTTTTCCTGTCTTTGATTATCTACCATAGGACCGATATTGCTGATTTGGAAAACCTAGCAAAAATTTATTTATTGACCTTAGAAGAAAATTTTTTGGCAGAAGAAACTTGAATAAAAAAATTTTCTTTTTGGCACGGATGGATGGTAAGTACAATAAAAAAACCATTTTGCATTATTCAGATTTGAGATTCTGTAACTCCCCCAAATTGGGTCCCATCTTCAAAATTTTTGAACTAATCTGTTCCAAAGACACCAACCTACAACTTTGCCGCTGAACCTAGGGGGTCACCGCTGAAAAAAAAATTTTTATTGACCTTTGATCTCTTCAAAACCTAAGCCAATAAAAATGTCAAACCACATCTTTGTAGCTTCTATATAAAAATATAGTAAGTTTAAAAAGTACATGTTAACAGTTCAAAATAACGTTATTTAAAATTAATAACACACATTGGTAACTATTATTAAACCTTTAAGCATTGTTACACTGCAGTAACTATGTGTAAACCTTCTAGCATTGGTACAGCAAAGCTGAGTGAAACCCAACTTAAACTGCTCAAACTGTGTGTGCCACAAAGTACACCTGACATCAAGTTAAGTGGAATATAAATCATAGTGACACTAAAACAAGTGATATTACAGGGATATCAGAGTGTAAGTATGTATCTCCATCACTGTCAACTGATAATTAAATGCTGGGAAAACTCTTTTACCCTCTGAAAAGAAAATAGCTCCTTCTGCAGACGCTTCCTGGCCTCACTGTCCTTTGATTCGCCTCTTTTTAGGCCCAGTTTTCTTAAAACCGAATCCATCATTTACAACTGAAGTGAAAAAGGGCGAATATATTTTAAATCAATTCATCTGAAAACAATAATTATCATTAGGAATGGTCAAATCAAAAATGTCACCCAAATCCAAAATGAAGTCGAAGGATTTACATCCATAACTAAAAATCAGAAATCATTTGCAATCATTTGTCTCTTCAAGTCTGCAATAATGGAATTCTACTGTATTATATTATAACCAAGCATTTCTGAGCTGGCTATACTCAAAGAATAGTTTTGGTAACTAGGGGAAACTAGGGAATAAACTAGGCTACACATGGAGAGTTCTAAAATAAGAGAAAGAATAGAGATCTGGAGTTCTGAGTTACTTTCACTTACTCTTCATAGTAGCCTACGGTAGATTCGTCCCTTAGTTATAATATCATCGTATGAAACCCTGCATTTGCTTTCAACTTTTTAAAATGCATTGAGAAAAGTGTATCTTCAAACTCATACTGGCATTTGCATTTGCATGCCACATAGGTCTACATATGAATAACCTCTCAAATCATATATCCACTACTTTTTGACTGCTTCAAAAACTATCTACAGGTAAAGCCCCATTAACAGAGACTGGGGTGGGGTGCTGAAAAATCACCTTTGTTAACCAAAAGCCCATGTTAAGCAAGTTGAAAGAGTTCAAATCAAATGGTCTGGGATAACCAAGGCACAAACTAACAGAGTTCACCTTAACAAGGCTTTACTACAAAGCTCAAATCCAGACACCTAAATCACTAATGACAAACACTAATATTAAAATGTTAAAAAGTGTTTGTGTGTTACTGGGCTGTCTGCATCTGTCTTCAACAGAGCATGAAAAGTAAATTCAAGCAGAAAATCCTGTTTGATCATGAATTGTCACCTAGAATGCCAAAGCATGAAGATTTAACTGCAGATAAAACCTTCACACATTTCATATCAGTTGTTTTAGTTATATATTTCCACAAACAAGCCCATCAAAATTGCAATAAATATGCTTTTTATAGAAAAATCAACATTTTCTTTTAAAATAAAAAAAAAACATCAATGTAGAATTTTAAAACTTTTAATACTAGATTAACCACAGTTGCAATTTCATTATCACACACCACAAGCATCAAATTCCTGAATAGTACTACATACTTTGTCTAATTATGTCACAATTTTTTACTATCTAAAATTAAAATGTCCAATATTGCACACATGAATCTAATTATAAATCTATGTTCAGTGTCCCCCAGAATCTATGCCTAGAATTTTACAACAAAATGCAGGAAACAAGGAAATTTACAAAACCACCTTTTAAACAAACAACTTCTGATTAAATAATGAGTCATTTATGCAGTAAAACCAGGACAGAAATGCCTGGACCAGTATACCGGTAGAGAACCATGTGGTTCTGTTTATGCAGTCTAGTATAATGTTCTCTTTCAATTTGCTTTTAAGCTGTGGGTACAAAATGATGGGAATCAATTATTGTCATGTTACGAGAGAGCTTAACATTGTAACCAGGACAGCAGAACTACACATGTGTCCTTGTCAATGTTACTGCCTAACCGACTATCTCATGATGCTGGACTTCAGATGAAAAGGGAAAGACAGCTTCATTTAATTACTCCCATATGTAACTGTAAATAAACTTTGTTCAAATATGCCGTCCATTACGTTACAATACAATGCCTTACAATACAACACCGGCAGAAGGCTAAAAAGTATATATGAAAACCCACAGACATCCAATGAAAATTTGTAATTAACCAATTCAACATTTACATTAATAGGTCTTTAGAAGTCTCATGAATACACAACTGACCACAATCTTTTACACATTTTCATTTCACTAATGGTTACCAATGAGCAGAAACCCATCTTAAACGTAAATAACAGTAAATTTCAACCCAAATGAAATTTTAAAAGCGAAAATCTGTCAAAAGAGTAATTATAAAATCAAATAACGACGTATGTCTGGAAGACTTTGCCTTCAAGACAATTCAATCATGCTGCTTACAGACCACAACCAGATGCATATAGTAGTCAAATCTAGCACCACATAAATGTCAATGCCTATTTACAACAGCAGCCAATGACCACTGCAATCTTCAAATGATAATTAAACAATTAATCATCCAAATAAAGGTGTTAGTCAACAAAATTCAATTCATAAATGGAATTGCTAAAATCAATTAAGCAAAGGAAATGCATGAAAACCAAACAAAGTCTAATAAATATTATAACAATATAATTAACTTTTGTGTTTTGTACTGCTTCTTGCATTACCACCTCTAGTATTATGTTCAATAGCAGTGGAGATAAGCCACATCCTTGTCTCGTTCCAATTGTTATCTCAAACCATTCTGTCAGTTCCCATTAATTTCCACTCTGCTCAGTGTTTTACTGTATAAGTTTTTAAAGAGCTTAACTGGCTTCTCTGGGACACCATAGTGTCTTAGTTCTTGAAAATGATGAAGAAAATGTTGGAGTAAAGATATATGGACAAGGGACAAGCAATAAATAATTTAAGGTTTACAGATGACAAAGATGTGATAACAAAGGCAGATCACCTACAAACATTAACTAATGAAATAATCAAGGCTGGAGAAGCAATGGTCGCGGGGAACAAGGGAAAAGATTAACCTATTAACTAAAGAATGAAGTAATCAGTACTGACAGAAGATGGACTAAGCAAAGAAGACATAATAATAAGAATTGGACTAACAAGTGCAGCATTTAGAAAACTTCAGAATATACGGAAATCTGACAAACAAATATCATTGAAAATAAAACTAAGGCTATATAATATGTGTGCTGATCAAACCAATAGGCTACTACTATATGGATCAGAATGCTAGACAATAAAGATGAAAGAAGATTAATGACTGTAGAAATGAACTGGTTAAGAGGAATAGCAGGAGTAAGCATAAGACAAAGAACAAGAATAAGAAACAAAATATCAGAGAAAAGACAGAGCAGAAAAAATGATAGACTGAAATGGTTTGGTTATGTGGAAATAATGAAGGAAGAAAGCACTATACAACTATGTTAAGGTGAAAAGGAAGTCCAAGAGAAACATGGATAGAAAACTTAAAAGAAGACGAAGAAGAAATGCAAATAAACTTCATCCAAATGACCAAGGCAGCAAGAGATAGAAATGGAAAGAACTCACTCAGACCCATCGTCCAACCCAATGGGGAACGACGGAAGGAAAGAAAGAATATGTAAACTAAAATATAAAATAAAGTAATAAATAAAACAAAATACGTATGAGTAAAATTCAACACTAATTAATTAAACTAAACCAAATACAATACAATATAATAAACATACAAAACTGAATACTTTTAAACATGGGAACAAAAAGCAACTGTTAAATCGCTGCAGGTTGACCGCCTGTAAGCTGATCAAATACGCCGAATCCGACAAATATCTGCATTTAAAGGACTGCGTTACCTTTTCAATGAACAGATTCAGATTTCCAGTCGATAATTAAACGCAATTTGCGGTTAAATTCGTCAAAAATCAACGCAAAACAACGAAAAATTCTCAACAACGATTCAAACCAATTGCGGCAAAAAACCGCATCACGCACTCGCCTAGACTGTATCCTTCCGCAGAACAACGGTCTTATCACTAGCGCCGTTCAGTGTTTTAGACGATTTAACTTATTATACTATCTCCGTTATTATCATTGATATTTTATTATCTCCATATATACTGAGATGTCACGATAATTATTGATTACACGAAGCACTATTTCGGCGCAGGTGAGCGTTTTGTATCACGGGGCAGCGGCGTCTCTGTCTTTGTTAAGCCGTTAAAGATACGTATAGGTAAATTGCACTGGGTCCAGTTAGAGCTTTCGCTCTAAAAGACTTTTCTCGAGAAGCTATTTCTTTCATTGCCACGCGTGAAAATTGACCGCAGTGAGTGTAGACGTTTGGAGCATTGGAGATGACATTTGCTCAAACTTTGACTGTAGTTTTGTAGATTTATAAAAAGATGATTGGTATCCAATGCGGTTTTCTACGCGTGCATCTGGGGGCCGCTGGCCTCTTTGTTTAACTCGGACAATTAGACTACAGGGCTTACTTCATCATCGTCAATGAACCATCGATATTTATTGCTAATGAACAAGCGATATTACGAGGAAGTCGATAGGCGGCACATAGATAATTGCACCTGAGCTGTAAAGGTGGCCACTAGTGCGTCACAGACTCACGGAGACTGCAAAATCACACATAAATCGAAGCCGCAGTCTACAAATCCTGACCGGTGGAGGTCGCAGTGTTTTTTTTCGTGGAAAAGATCTTAATGACCAACTGATTGCCGAATTGTTATTTGTTTTATTTAAGGTGATGAGGTTACCCATAATTTCCATAAACAAGTTTGACGCATATTCTTCTGATTAGTGCCATATTTCAAGTGCATACGATACGTTTACTACGCACCCACACACACATACATACAGACACATACAGGTAATCCACCCCTGCGGTAGTCCAATTGTTAACTCTTTTTCCCTACCAGTTATGAAGCCTGAGATTCAAACATCGCCGGATGACTTGAAAGGTTTAGCTAATATTTTGACATAACCAATTCGATAGCTTGAATAATAATCAAAGTCACTATGATAATGTATTATTATTATTATTATTATTATTATTATTATTATTATTATTATTATTATATTGTCTTCTAAGTATCTCATCTGCTTCTGATAATTATTCTTTTATAGTCTGTATTGCTGATTCTCACTGACTGATATCTAGAATTTGCCTAGTTTTTTGAAGTTCGGAATTGGCGTACCTTCAATAAATACACGAGAGTATTGCGACTTGTGCTAAACTTGTAAAAGTGCACAATAATTATCAATACTTTAAAAATATATCACTCCACATAAACATAAACGTTGGTTGATAAGATCTATGGTGGGAGAAATTCCCAAAATTTTGAAAGTGAAACAGGGCTTGCGCCATTGGAAAGAAGCGAATCCGAAAGCGTGCGATTTATGTGGCGCTCTGTTTTGCGCAGCAGAATTGCTTCCTGTTGTTTAGTTCGATAAAATTCAGCGCGTTTTGAATGGTAGAAGCAATGTCCAGCGGTCTTGTGAGCTACGACCAGTCACCAGGGTCTCCGAACGAAGCACCGCTCGAGGGAGACGGCATCCAGGATCCTAACATGGAGGAAGGCACCCCTGGAGACCCCTCTTTAGAGTCCCCCCTGTCTCCGGACGCACAGACCACTCCAGGGCCGCAGGAAACGACGCCCGACTGCGGAAAGATGGAGGCCGAACATTCGGATGGACCGCATCCCATATCCCTCGAGATGATCGGCTCCGGTGGACTAACACTGGAAGCGAAACTGGAGATGGAAGAACTGAGGATACGGACTGGAAACGATCCAGACGCGGCGGAGTTCGAACTGCTCGTGCTTCCAGGTCAACTGAAGCTCAGTGCAGGTGGACAGAACTTTCAACTGCTGGAAATGTTATTAACATGGGGCAGCCATTAGCATTTTCATTAGAATCATGTTATGCCATGTTGTATCTTCTTCTGATAAAATTCTCTTAATATGAAGTTATGAATTTGACAGATGTATTTTCGCCTTGAATATGGAAGAGAATTAGGCTCTGCCTTTAGCCCAAAGTGTCGGCAAACATCTTTAGCCATCTTAAAATAATCACTCTCTTTTCACGATCTTGCTGTATAATAATAATAATAATAATAATAATATTATTATTATTATTATTATTGTAGTGGTCGTTTTATCGTTGTTAATGTATCTGTAATAGTTACAAGGATTTTTCATAATTTATCATTGTGTAGTAAAGCCTCTTACCGTGAGTTGATCTGAAAGTGTTCATTGTGAACGTGTCTTTTTGACTGTTTCGAGATCTTCGTCATCTGAAACGGAATGTGGTGTTTGTCCATTCGTTGTCCATGGCTGAGTTTACTCATCCGAACGTTTTGGAGATCATGGCAAACTGCCAGGACTTCAGGGTCGCCTTCAACCGCCAGCCGGAAATGACTTCCGAACAGTCTTTCTGGAAAGGGTATTGCAGATTCTGACGTCTATCCAGCAAGCTTTTATATAGAGACACAAAACCTAAACAAATGCCTAATAGAGGTGATTTTTTTAGCTGTGTTAGTAACATTGACAGACTTGATTAAAATGGATAATTTTAAAAGCCTTAGATATGACTTTACAGCATCCTAACCAGTGGTGCCCACAGAAATTTTTCCGGGGGGGGCAAAACACGGTTAATATAGTTTTCAAGATATTCAATTCCACTGTTCTTAGTTAAAGTTAAGTTTATCAGTTTCGCTTTGTGTATCAGTAGTATTTCAGTGTGAAAATATTGGTTAGAAGCCAACATATACTGTAGTTAGTTACAAAAATAGATTTGCATTTTCCAGAGGGTTGGGTTAATTGCCCCGTCTTTCCCCCAATATGTATGTGCCTATGACCACCACCATGATGATCCTTTTGATAAAATGACCCTGCCTCACCGACCCCAACCTTTTGGCTACTACTTTTTCAAATTTAGACTAAGCACCTAAGAATACTGGTAAGCAGTGGTGGCTCCACTTGGGGCCTGGGAGGGTCCCTGCCCCTCCTATTGAATGTTTGCCCCCCCCAGTCCCAACCGCTGGGACCCTGTACTTACTACTACTACATACCTCTCAACAAATGGTTGGACCCCATGCTTAGAAGTTACCACCCCAGCGGCCCCTCCCCACTTGCCAAATGCTGGAGCTGCCAATGCTGGTAAGTATCTACTGAGGTACTAGAGTACTGGTAAGTACCTACTGAGGTACTAGTTTACTGGTAAGTAACCTACTGAGGTACTAGTTTACTGGTAAGTAACCTACTGAGGTACTAGTTTACTGGTAAGTACCTACTGAGGTACTAGAGTACTGGTAAGTACCTACTGAGGTACTGGTTTGAATGTCTGGTTTTTGACTGCCTTTCTTGAAGCTGCATGACATTTCGGATGGCAACGTTGTCCGACACCGAAGAGGCATTTCTGCTTCTGAAGGACATCAGACCAAACATTCATGCACGCGTTCTGAAGGACTCTGAGACTGCCTGTGAGTGGGCGCTCTTCTTCTTCTGTCAATCCTTGCTAAGACATTGCCGTTAATTTTCCAGATTTATCTATTAGGGTCCATCCATATATTACGTATGGCATACACACTGAGGAGAGTTGGATTTGGGAGATTTTGCGTATGTACAGTGTGTAAACGGATGGGATGGGTTGAAAATATGCATTTTTTTGAGTATGTACTATTTGGATGAGCCCTTATTGGATTGAGTGTTATGCTGCAGCTTAAATGTAAATATTTTAGTAACTGTTTGTTTTACGGTAAACATTAACAATAGTTTCTGAATGTGCTATATTTAAATGAATGAGTGAAGGAATTAATGAACATGTTTAGTTTACTTTATGTTATTTAGTGTAACATGTGTTACTTTTTGTATAGTTGATGCAATGGAAAGATGGTGCAATCTCAGTTTGAATTTTGATGAAAGTAAGTATGAAAGTTGGTTAGGATCTAATTTCTAAATCAATTATCTAAAAATTATCAAAATGGAAAATTGTAACTTTAAGGAATTGTTTTTAGAAGTGCTTAAGAATAACTAGCAAATATATCAGTGTCTCATCAGTAAGAGAGTTTTTTCTACTTCTGGGCCCAAAATCTCGAACTCTCTCCCTCTTGCTGTCAGATCTTCCAATAAACTGAGTATTTTCAGATCTAGGCTTAAAATACATCAGCTCTTCCAATTAGCATTTCCTCCATAGTCTGTCTTGCTGTTTCCCTCTGACTGAATCTCTGGAATGACCTGGTCCTTCACGGATGGATTTGAAGTACCATCCATTGATACTCTTTGGTACTAGACATGGTGCTATTGAAGTGCATTGTTGTTGTTATTATTATTATTATTATTATTATTATTATTATTATTATTATTATAGCCATGTGCATCCAAAGGATTTCACAGTTAATTATTTAGCTCCTGTGTTATGTGACATCACGTCTTTGAATTTGATCGTTCTTGAAATTTTCAGCCAAAGAAATCGATCGTCTGCTGATCGCCAATAATTTGGCTCCAGGATCGACGGAAGCGAAACTGAAGCACATATTCTCCGATGCTGTCGAAGTCGTCCTGGCACAGAGGAAGATTTGTGATAAAAGGTATTTCCAGTGGCCCTAAGCACCATCATCATCAGCAGCAGCAGGGATGACGTAGAGGAGTGGTTCTTGACATTTTTACGATTAAGTACCCCTGAAACAAGTATAAGAGAACGAAGAACCCCCTACCAGCGTACCTTATCCCCAGACAAAAGTCTGCAATATATTGAAAATATTCATAGACAAAATAATTATAAACTGCATCAAACCTCTGTTGCAAATTGCCAGAAAGTGGGCTTTTTCTTCAAAATTTCTAATTTAGCACACAAATTTCTACAGCATTTATATGGATACTGGGTAACTTGTAGTAAAAGTCTTTAAACAGACTTTATTTCCGGATTATCCAGTACCCCCACAACGTCCTCAAGTACCCCCAAGGGGTATGAGTACCCCCAGTTAAGAACCACTGGGCCGTAGAGTCACGTCGATTGACTGGGGCTCATGTGTTGGACTCGAGTCTCTTCCAAAATGTATGACGACTCAATTTTCTAATCATGCCTTACGGTCTACATTGGCAAAAAAACCAAACATATTTTGCAGTTATACAATGCCAGAAATACCCGCGTATAAAATTTCAGTTCTGCGTAATTTTGCGCCGATTGTTTGTCGCTGTAGCTTCGCGTATCTGATTTTTGAAAGTCCGAGCAAAACGGTGGAGGCTTACAGAAAGTACACCTCAAGGAACATCAACTACGATGGCCACATTCTGCGCATACTGAAGTACGAACCACCAAAGAACATTCCAGAAGGTGAGACCGAGACCTGGTTGGCACTTCTCACAAATACAGACCAATCCCCCTCTGCACTGAATTCGGTTTTATGCAAGAAATTCGGCTTTAATAGTTGATGTGCAGCTGCAGATACCATACAGTCGAATCTCATTATTATAAGACTGGTTATAGCAATGATGATGATGTGCTATTTACTGTACTGTGCTCACACGGTCCATTTTGGATGAGATACCACACTATTATTATTATTATTATTATTATTATTATTATTATTATTATTATTATTATTATTATTATTATTATTATTATTATGGCAACTCTGGATATAATCTGCAGCTGTCTTCAAGAATGTCATGAGATTCACCTGTTGTGAATGTAGGATCATGCTTCTTAATTTATTTTTATTATTATTATTATTATTATTATTATTATTATTATTAACTAGACAATTTATATAGCACAGTAAGCATGGCAAAAATGGCCAAAGATAAGAGTGCTTTAGAATACAGTGGATCCCACTTAATCGCATACCGCTTAATTGCATAACAACATAAAAACCCGAACCAGTGTTTTGTGTATCAGACGTCCTGGTTATTCGCATAGCCCAGTTAATCGCATAAGCAAGGCTTGTACGGCACCTATGCAATTAAGCGGGTTTCACTGTACTACGTATACCGGATGGTATCACTGCCTCCGATAACTATCGGGCCTGAACCACGAGACAAGATCGGAGGCTGACCAATTGCCAGTTCAGCATTTGGCAGCAACTGCCTGATGATTTTCCACCATTGGTTCACGGCAGAGCTTGGTCAATCTGGGCCTGTCGGCTAATTAGCCTGTCGGTTCATGAGTGGTTTGGGCCCAGTAATGTTATAGGAGGCCGGTCAATGATCGTCGCGGTTCTTTTGCAGATTTTCTTCGACTCAGAGAGCGGTTCCAGATTCTCCGACTTCTGGAACGTTTTGTTGCCACTTTGGATTCAGTCGTCAGTCTTCCCGCACAACTTCAGAGCAAATTGACGAAGGTACGGAATCATGTCTTTCACCGACTGAGACACCTTTTGCTAGAGACACAAGTCCGATAAAGTTTTAATATTTAATATTAATAAAATAAAAGTAATAACTGAAAATCGCCCATCAGTTTGACATCAGGCTAATGACCTTCAACTCTCTTACAACTCACATACAAAAACTAAACCGGAAGTCTAAAATCAAATCAGAACCGAAGATAGTGAATCGTTTTTCTTTTCTTTCTGCCTTTATATAGCCCATAATGATTTAACCCTGACACTGACCTATTCAGAATTCGATGCACATTGGACAAAGCGACGCAGATGTAGCTAAATATGAGTTTTTTAGGTTTATCTGTAGCAGCTCTTTTGTCTCTATGCAGAGTCACTGCCTCGGTGGCTCTCCCGCTAGAGTGTCGATGGTGTATCGACCCGGGTTCAAACCCCGGATGGTCAGAGATTTTATTTCGTGGGCTGTCGTGGTCCGCCGGCACGGAGTGGAAGTTAAAATTGTCTGTGTAATGTACCAATGTTCGCTGTGCTCTGATACGTTAACAGTGATAGTGAAGATGTAGTAGCTGTCTACCAAGAATGGTCGCTATAATAAATAAATACCTGACAAAGCAGCTGCACACAATTATTAAAACACGAGCAAAAACCGTTTGGTCACAGGAACACAGAACAAGACAGAAAGGGATTGAGTACGAGAAAAGCGCTGGAGAAAAAGGCTGATTTGCATAAGTACCGGTATAGCTCAGGGGCGTCATTTGGGGGTGAGGGGCCGTGGCCTCCCAATGAAATGAAGAAATAATTTATTATGTATTAAAGAAATTAATGTGAAATGTGGAAAAAATACCAGAAATTTGCAAAAAATGTCAAAAATTTACAAAATTGGCAAAATTGGCTCAGAAATTGCCCCAGATTTGCAAAAATTGGTCCAAAAATTATATTGCTTCCCCAAAAGCATTGTGAAATGACGCTACTGGTATAGCTCACGAGCGCTGTAGAAATTAGGTTGATTACGTTACAATACATTACTTTGCAGGCAGCTTCCTATCTTTCGGGTCTTCTGAATTCCGACGAAAGATCGCGAAGGATTCTCAATCTGCCAATCTTCTCCCTCGAAGAGCTCCACCTGGTGTTGGACATCTCGAGGTCTCTGCCAGTCATCGACCAGCCTCCGTTCACCGAATTATTCGCCGCATTCAACGTGGAACTCGATCGACTGAAAGAATCGCAGAATGACAGAAAGCAATACCTGTGTCGTTCAGTGCACAAGTAAGTAAAATCTTGCGGTTATATAGCGCCTTTGAAAGTAGCACAGCAGTAGCTACTTACAATATTACATTTATCTGGTTTTGCCAGTGTGATGTAAGTTAACTGTAACTGTAACTGAAATATCAGGTAATTGAAAAATAACAAATCAGTTAACTGTAACTGTAACTATAACTGAAAAATACCAATAACTGTAACTGAAAAATAAATAACTGAAATAGTTAAGATAAAGATAACTGAAAAATTACAAACTTAAGAAGTCAAACAACACACAAAAAGATCTCTGATGGAAATACCTTGAAACTCTCGATCTTCCAAAATTATTTATGACATGTTTTGATGGACGTGCATGTGAAAATATGGACATATAAGTAGATTTTTCAATCAATTAGAGATAATATAGTTAGGATTATTGCTTATTAAGAAAAAGCATCAAAATGTCATTAATGTGTTCACTGGCGATTAAGGCATTGGGTTTCAGTTGATTGTTTCATTGTAAGGTAAGTTCGTCAAGATTAGAGTGGTAGCTTGTCAAAAAGACTGCGTGAACACTTTAAACAGAATTAGAAGTCAGGTTGTAATTTAGAATCAAGTCAGGTAATGTTTGAATATTCAGATAATCAACACACAATTAAATTTGCATGAATGGCATCTGTTCTAATGAATTTACTGGCATTTGTGCTCTGGCATTGTAGTTGATGATTATATTGTGACTTGGCAGATCTATAGTGGCCACGGGGGCACATGCCCCTATGAAATCATCCCAGAAATGTTGTTTCTTATTTTTCTTATCATGTCAAAAAACCAAAGTTATAAACGCACGAATGATTAAGTGTTTCGTGTTTTCTTGTCTTGCAATAATTTTAGCAACATGCACCAATCCATGTGGGCAGGGCCAGTGTTTAATCTAGACTCCTGGACTTCGGGGGAACTGACAAAGCCGGGGGGAAACTGAAAAGGCCAGGGGGAAGTCAGCTAGGGGGCTGCTGTTAGTTGAAGCAGTATGCCAACATTTCCGGGGAAATTTCCGGGGGGATTTGAAATTTCAGGGGAAAAGGGCAATTACCCCCGGAAACGGCCTAGATTAAACCCTGGGCTGGGCAGGGCGAAATGGGAATGGAACATGAAATGGCCCCAGAAATGACCGAGGTATACTTTTGATTCGCTTTGAAATTTTGAAACAGAACTTGATGCAAAATGTCTTTGCCTGTCCACCCGATGTTCTGCCGCTTTCACGTTTTCCAGCGACTCGAGTGAAATCGACGCAAAAACCGAGAGATCGGAGATGGATTTCGAAAGAAGAAAGCGCGGCCCCACGAGCCCCGGCAGCGCAGACGACCTTCCCGCTCGGCGGTCGGAGGACAGCGACCATCGGCCTCGGAGGCCACTGAGGCACCTTCTGCCGAGGCCACCGTCGTCGTCGCTGGCGCCCCTGCATCACGGCCGAACCTTTAACGCCGCGAGGCAATTTCCGACGTCGTCGGCAAATATGAGAAGAACGCCGTATCCAAGAGATTTTTCGTATTCTAGAGGCTACGGGCGCATAAGGTGGGTCGTATGGTTTGAATTTTTTTATTTGTTTCGCCGCTTGTACGAAATGCTTTCACGTGGTGTGAATGTGAGTTTGCTTCTGACCATTTTCGGGCCGTTGTTTCATCTCGAACGGTTGTCCGGACAAGGTTTTCTTCGTTTGTTTCGTTTGTCTTGGTTTAGAGGCGGGTTTCTTCTTGAAAACCATTTTCAGGCAACAGGTGTTGGTTTGTTAAATTTACACAGTGGTCGAGTTGTCAAAAGGCTATGAGGGTCTGTACAAAAATGCTTACCCTACCCGTACCGTGGAAAAACTTTTTTACCTACCCGACTAGACTCCTGGACTTTTGGTTGGAATTTGGAGTTTTTGGATTTGGAATTTTGGACCCGTGCCAAACAAGCCAAGGACCTGGGACCCGTGAACCCGTGTTCCTAGAGACTATAAGAGGCAACAGTGAAATAGGGGCTAAAATTGGGATAACTATTCATTGGGCTGCTGTTTAGATTGATGATCTAGTACTTAGCAGGATAATCAGTCAGCCCTAGGCCGACACGAATGGGCTACTTGTTTAAAATATTTAGTAGATATCATTTATCTTCATTTGTTTTAAACCACAAAACTTCTGTTTTGGTCCTTAGAGGTGTCAGAGGACGCCATTATAGATTTATTACTGATGATGTCAGATGGCGTCATCTGTATTTTTTATGTTTTCAGTAAGCAAAATGTGCTGTCTGACAAACTGAACGCGATTACAAGTTAAAATACACTTTACTCAATATTATTTTTCTATTACTGCATTGCTAATTTGTTAGTAGTGAAAATGAAAATATAACTTTTAAAACGGGTGAGGGTCTGTACTACCCCGCTGTACCCGTGCCCGACCCGTACCCGTAAAATTTTAAGACTTTGCTCAGGGTTGGACAATGGACTTACCCAATCCCTAGTCTGTAATATTTTAAGACCACAATGGACTTGCTAGTCATCTGCAGTCATGGAGGGGTTGAATTTCTATGCCTCGTCAATTTTACCCTGTCTCAACCTCAGTGGCGGTTCCACGTGGGGGATGATTGGGGATGCATCTCCCCCCACCAAGCTTTTGGACTTAGTTTTTTTCGCTTGTGAAACCTATTTTTGGGTAAAAGTTTTGTAAAACTAACTGCGAATTACCTTTTTTTGCTTGTCAACCTGCTTTTCACGGTAAAAGTGTAGTAAAATTAGGGATAACATTCCCTTTTGTCAGCCTTTTTGAGTAAAGTTGATTGATTTTTTCTTCTATTTTCATCCCCCCACCAACTTCCTGTGAATTCATTTCATCCCCCTTACCCTGCCACTGCTCAATCTTACATCCTGTGGCAGCAGTGCTATCTATCATCGGTTCTATTGGGTGTTTCACCTGCTTTCCTCACCTTTGCTTTCCTCGCCAATTGTAAACATGATAGAATGGGATGAGAATTGAGCATTGAGAGAGGAGAGAGATTACGTACAAAGCTTACATGAGGACCATTTCTGGAAACAGCGAGTGAACAACAAATGAGAGCAAGTGAGTAGTGTGTGAGTGAGTGAGTGAATGTGTGATTGAGTGAGTGAGTGACCAGTGCTTAATCCAGACTCCAGGTCTTGGGGGGATTCACTTGACTGCAGGGGATGAGGCAAAGTTCAATGCAAAAATTTGTGTAAGTGCGGGGATTTGGGGGGGATGGATCTCCCTTAACAGGCCTGGATAAAACACTGGAATGAATGAATGAATGAATGAATGAATGAATGAATGAAGCATTATTATGACGTCCTTGATGTAGGAGAGTTCTGTTGCTTCAAAGATTTAGTGATTGATGAAAGACTTGTGATTTATATTCTTCTTGCATCCGAGAGAGCCAACCGAGAAAATTTGCTCTAATTCCGTGCCTCGAAAGTGACAGGTAAGATGGATTAATAGACGGGCCGAATGAGTCATAGTGGGGGGGGGGTCGAAAGAACAATTACCCAGGATTGTCTTATCAATCTGCTCTAGTAGCCTACCGGTAGATGATGAAGTAGTTGGTTCCACGGACTGACAAATTGTCTTTCCTTTGGCCCTGAAAAACAGGAGAAACCAGGCAAAAATCAGGAGAAACCAGGCGAAAGACAGGAGAAACTAGGTGAAAGACAGGAGAAACCAGGAGAAAAACAGGCATAAGGATGCATTTGCAATCAGTTCCTGTTCCTACAATTCCTTTGTTTCAATTTGCAACTGCTTGACCTTCAGACTAAGCAATGCCTCTGTATATTGTATCTATGGTAGACAATATTGATCGAAAGTGTAATGGCCACTGAGTGGACGTATTGCTTCTGTTAAGAGTAATGTCTCTTTAGCATGTTCAGTTGTACACTTGTCATGCATGTTTCTTCACAGATTCATATAATTGTTTTAGTAGTAGTAGGGGGCGTCATTTGGGGGGATGGCCGTGGCCTCCCCCAAGGAAATGAAGAAATAATCTATAATGTATTAAATAAATAAATGTGAAATTTGCAAAAATTGGCAAAATTTTGCAAAAAAATATCAAAAATTTGTCAAAATTGAGCCAAACATTTGCCAAAAATGGCACAAAATTTGCCAAAAATTATCTTCCCCCCAAGAAAAGTGTGAAACGACACTACTGAATGAAAACCTTGTGAAATGTGATTTCGGGGGGTGTAATGTACACGTCACTGGGCGGGAAGTTAGCAGAGTTTTGAGTGGTTTAAGTGCAATTTCAGTGCAACTGAGTTTTAAGATTTTCTGTGATTTAATTTGACTGATTAATTTGATTGCTAATTTTTCAGGCACGAACCATTTGCGTCTTCACACAATCCATCCCACAGGCGACCGAGGCAGTTTTGGACGAAGCGCTAGCGGTACCACTTGATCCAGTCACGGCATTCCGAATGACAGCACCCTGCATCTGTCGATGCAACTGTTTTGTTTTTCAAGTATCATCCAGATTATTGTTGTGATATAATATATTCAAGTCGTTATTCTTCCATAATTGTAAATATTAATGTGACTTACCAAATAATTGGTTTTGTCTAATCGTTTCAGTTATTGTCTGCCTCAGTGGCTCTCTTTATCTGCCTCGGTGGCCAGGGTTATTACTAGGATTGGGAATTTGGGGGGGGGGTGTGTCGGGAAAATATGCGGGTGTCGGGATTTGGAAGTCTCTCCCCATAAAAGGCTGACAAGCAAAAAAAGGTCATCTGAGAATGAAAGTTGGGGGGTGTTGTCCTCCATTTGGGGGGTGTTCTCAGCTACAGTGTAATTAGTATGTGTACCATTGTCGCATTACCAAATTTTGGGGGTGTCGACCTCAAATTAGGGGTCTCAGAGGGTGTAAAAATATCCCTGTTGGTGGCTCTTTCCGTAGAGCGCACCCCTTCCTGAATCCTGGCTACGTAACCACTAATGGCGAGCAGGTTGGCGCCTGGAGCCAAGTCGAATAAAATTTGTTGACAAGCAAAAAAATGTCACTGAGTCAATTTTTTCGGCCGCATCTGGTCGGCGCCCGGCGAGCCACCGCTCCTCCCCCCATCTAAACGCTACTGGTAGCCACTGCCATTTTGTTCTGAAGTTCTGTAGTCCATTGTTTCCCAAAATGTGGGTCGTGCGGCTGTCCAGTGGGTGGTGTGAAATTAGATTCAAAAGTGTCATTTTCTAACAATAATACCACAATGTCACAAGCCTTGAAAGTTGCAAATAGGCTTAGGTTTTATGACAATTTTAAGCCTGCAAACCTTCATACACGGCTTATATTAAAATGATTGTGTTTTATCCGATTTTAGTTGACAATAAGTTTGCAGGATCGCGGAATGTTACAAAGCCTCTGAAGTGAGTCGCTCAGTTCCAAAACGTTAGGAAAACCCTGGCCTTTAGTACTTTTAAAATTAACCTTATTTCGCAATAACGCAAGGAAAGCGTATTCCGACCATTTTGCTCTGAAACTCCACTAACAATAGGAATCTGCAATAGACTAATGACGATCAACCTAACGGTTAAGCGATTTTGCCATACTCATAGGATTTTTAAGACACGTAACAGAGGTGTGTTCCTGGCAACATTTTAAAAAGATAAATTTCAAAAAATCTGTTTCTCTCCTTTTGCCTTTATTTGGCAAAATATGAATAATTTTGCCAAATATATTTGCCGTATTTTCATTCGAATTGAATCAGAGCTGTTGTTTGCCGTTTATTCAAAACTCAGAAAATTTCTTTTCAACTGACGTTCGCCAGATGGCCTAATGCATTTTTAAAATGTTACATGCTATGATTAGGGCTACGGAACATTACAAAAACCGCTGAAGTGGGTGGCGGTTTCAAAATGTTTGGAAAACCCTGCTGTAGTCGATCAATGTTCACGTACAGTCCTACATATTTTGCATACGATCTCTTTATGCACACGCACGACCAACCTGGAGACGACGAAAGAGTAATTACTCGATTTTTCGGTTCTTGTTTCTCCGATGAGCGACCGAAGAGAGTCTCTCTGTTCGGAGCATAATACGAGCATGTTTGAGACAAAGGCGTTGTAATCGGCCGTCAAAGCAGTCTCCCGCAAATTGTACATAATTATTATGCAATAGCGTGTACCGTAAGTCTTTGCGTGAAATAGGCTGTGCTTGATTTCTAAAATAGCAGCGGGAGTCGGGTTACATTCGCTCAAACTGTTAGTTTAATGAGTTCCATTGGCGTAGCCAGGTTTACGGAATAAGGTTGGGCCTATTATCACCTAAACCATCATTTGAACTGCATTCCATAGTACATATGATACAGTACCGGTAATGAGCATGGGGCGCAACAGGGTGGGCCATGGCCCACCCAATATTTAGGCCCAATGGGTCACACTGTGTTTGGCCCACCCCAATTTCAATTGGCAAATTACAATGTTTTGTGGAACTAAGAACCGTAAATCCGCAATATATTGGCCTAATAGGCTATTGCAACATATAACTGAGATGTTATATCCACAGATGTGGAAGATAACTCGGAATTTATATATATATATATATATATATATATATATATATATATATATATATATATATATAACCACGTAGGCTAACTGCATGTTTTTCATGGTACGCAAGAGAATTGAATTGGTCCAAGAAAGAAAAATTTCTTTTAGTGCAAGGGTTGTGGACAAATGGAACAGTTTGGACGAGGTGGAGTGACAGTTGAAACAGTAAACGGATTCAAAGGCTATCTCGATAAACTAGGTTATTGAATGCAGATAGTTACATCAGTGGTTTTCACACAGGCTTACTTAGCCTCCTAAACCACTTAAAATCACATTATTATAACCAAATTCGTGTTGCTAACCGGCAACTTGCCATGTTGGCCCACCCAATATTTGGCTCGTGGCGCCTCCCCCTATGGTAATGAGTATCCGATGGGATGGGACGGAGAATTAAAACTTGCCATGGGAGGGATGGGATGAGAATCATGGGATGGATGGGACAGAAATATACACTATGTCCCACATGAATAGACCTGGGAATAAATTTCCATTTCAATGAACATCTGCTTAAATTTATGAACAGAGATACCGTATCATGATCTCCCATGCAACCACACCATCGTTCATGTGCGCAAACATTTAGTCGGCCTCGAGGCTCGAACCCCCTCCTCCGCCCACTTTTTGAGAGCCTACCATATGGAGAGGGAAGGTATGTGGGTTGGGCCCCCACTTTTCCATTCAAATGGTTATTTCTAGGATTATCAATTGGGGGGTCGGTCTCAAATTGGGGGTGTTGGATGGTGTAATGGGTGCATCTCAGGCTCTGACTGGGGAAAATTTGGGGGGTGTCGGTCTCAAATTGGAGGGATGTTGAGGGGGTTGTTAAAATATCCCTGCCTGCATTAGACTGAACCTGAACTGGATTTTTGCAACCTGAAGTCTAAAGCATTGGACAATCTGGTTGTGGTCTGTTTCTCGGAGATTCGTTTAATTATTCGTGATTAGCATTTGTCTCTCCGTCCGATTATAGACTTTTATAAGTTCCGCGAAAGCCTCCTCGCCCGATTAATTAATGTTGCACTGAAAATGATTAAGTGCGGTATTAAAACTATCGAGTGAACCTTAATAAGTGGAAATTGTGGTAAATAATTGATTGCTTGTAAATCGCCCGCTGGTCTTCACAACATACCGCGACGCAAAATGTGTGCAGATTAGGACGCCTATAGTATTCAATGATGAAACCTGCATGACATTCACAGTGACGTAGCCTACCGTGGGCCACAACATGGGGTCTTAGAAGTTGTTGAACTGAGAGGTCCGTCGGTCCCAGTTGCAGCACCCCCGATCAGGATGACTAATTGTTAAACCGTGCGTGGTCCAGTCTTACACATAACCTATTAGATGAAGTAAAACCAGGGCCGGATTAAGGTCCGAGTGGGCCTGGGGCTGAGAAGAAAAAAAGGCCGTCGCCTATACCGAAAAAATCTCTGACAAGCAAAAAAGGTTATTTTCCTTCCAAAACGATCTGACAAGCAAAACAAAAGATTACGGAAAAACGGTGGGCCTATTTTTCGTGGTGGGCCTGGGGCTTCAGCCCCCGCCTTAATATGGCCCAGAGTAAAACATCAAGACAATGTAGGCCTACTAAAACGGCGATATAGGCCTATGCACGATTTCGAAACTTATGAAATTGTTAAATGCACTTGCTGACTTGCGTAATGCGTACCAGGGACGTAGCCGGGAATTTGATTTGTGGTATGGTATAAATTTGGAGTATATATTGTTATAATATATATATATATATATATATATAATTTTATATATATAATTTTACATACTATATATATATGCTATATATACATATATGTATAATTGTATATATATACTGATTTGGGATTGTGTTAGCCTATATATACCGATATACCCCTCTTCGCAACGCCCTCTGTTCCGTACCACCGTTTGGGAGCCCCTGTTCTAATCTATGATGTCTGATTCTTGCACTGAATTATGGATGACTGCAGCAACCCTAT